>LDUD01000016.1:333170-346218 GCA_012184295.1 Dactylella cylindrospora
CCCGTAAAGTCCGGGGTAGAGCTCCAAGTCGCGTTTTCCCACACGATCAAGTGTATTCCACGCACTTGCGAGTCGTGGCATTTGCCATCTTTCTTCAAACATCGAAATCATCTCTCAAAGATAACTACAGCCAAAACATCTAGAGTTGCGGAGGGAGAGGAGCTAGGAGAGGCAGGGGGAAGGACAGCTCTCGCTAAGATGTCGATACGAATAGTAACCTGGAACGGTAAGTTGTACAAGTTGTTCAACGGCTAAAACTGCAACAAAAGCAGGAGTTGCCCAAACGCAGCATGGGTAAAGCTAACTGGTTGTAACTAGTGAATGGTATAAGGTAGAATACCCACAAATCAGGAGTCCTCGTTTAAGAGACTGCTCTCATGATTCCACTTTTTTTAAGCAGTCGGCATGAAAAGAACTACTAAAGTTAACTGTTGCCGTTCTAACTCTTTTTGGTAGAAATCCATTCGGCTACATGCCATGGCGAGAAACTCGAAGTTTCGCGGTACGTTGATCACATTCACGAGGCGTTTTAAAGTTACTATGCATCACGGAAGCATAGGATCTGGTGATCAAGTTTCATGAAGCTGATTTGTTGTCTAATATTGGGTCTTAGGCCATGTTCGACATTCTGGAAGCAGATGTGGTATGCTTCCAAGAGCTGAAAATCCAATCCAAAGACCTGCGGGATGATATGGTATTGATCCCGGGATGGGATGGTTATTTTACATTTCCAAGGCATAAAAAAGGTACATTGGCCCACAGATTCTTTAATGTTGGGATGATTGTCAGCCTAGAATCGTTGTTAGCCGTTTTCAACATTTCCGTTGATTTCTTTTGTCTAATACGGGGAACGGGCTGGCTAACAGCTCGGTTTCAGGGTATAGCGGCGTAGCGATATACACTCGCCAATCAAAGATATCTCCGATCAAGGCTGAAGAGGGGATTACTGGGTATTTACAACCGGTAGGTTCGGCAAGGAATACATCATATCGAGACCTTCCAGAGGATCAACAAATTGGTGGCTACCCTTCGATCGAAAAGGATGATGGCATTATCCTCGATAGCGAAGGCCGTGCCGTCGTTGTCGACTTCGGGTTGTTTGTTTTGATCGGCACATATTGTCCGGTTGGACGGGAAGAGGAGGCAAGGCAAGATTTCCGAATGGCGTGGCTGAACGCATTGAACGAGCGCATAAGAAATCTGACCAAGATGGGAAGAAAGGTGGTCACGGTTGGCGATCTAAACATATCACCTGAGCCGATCGATAACGCCGACGCTTGGGAGATGCAGAAGAGGACTGGTCCAGACTCGAAGGAAGTAGAGGAATGGAAGGACGCTCCGGCAAAAAACTTGCTGAGAAACCTCTGCGAGCCGTCCGAGGATGCTATTATGGTGGACGTTGTGAGACAGTTCTTTCCAGACCGGGCGGCGATGTATACACGTATGTTGCGCCTAAATATACATAGACGTTGTAATCAGAAATGGCTGATTGATCCGCTTAGATTGGGAGACAAAGATCAACGCGAGACCGGGAAACTATGGTAAGCCTCTACCCCCGGTTTCATCTTTTGAATTGGCAGAAAGTGTAATTCTTCGGGGTATATTTTCGACCATTTAGGCTCTAGAATAGACTACATCATCGCCTCTTCTGGCATGAAAAGTTGGTTTGAAAGTGCAGATATCCAGAATGGATTACACGTAAGTCGCGCCTCCTATTGGCCGAATCTCCAAATTTAGGAAAAATAGTGTTTCCCGAATTGGCAAAACGTTATACGGCCATTGACGGTGAAAATAGGGGAGTGACCACTGTCCAGTCTACGCGGTTATTAAGGCTGAGATAGAGGTCGATGGCGAATTAAAAGTGCTCCTCGATTTAGTAAACCCTTCTGGAGTCTTTGTCAATGGAGAACGGAAGAAAGAGACGCCAGTGCAGCCGAAAATGTCTGCTCGGTTGATTCCGCAGTTTAGTGGGCGGCGAAGTATAAAAGATATGTTCCAAACGGGTGGGAGGGCAAAGCCGACAACGGCGATTTTGTCAACACAAGAGCCCACCAAATCCAACACGTCTAGCGATACGGCACAGACGATCGCCTTCTTCGGAGCTCGAACGGCTGAGGATGATCGATTCCCAGATAGCCCATCTTCTAATAATCCCCAACCTGTCCAAGCTGCGAAGCATGCTCGGAGTAGCCCTCCCACTGCTGAGGTGATGGGGGGTAAAGATGTGGTGATTGAGCCTTCTCCCAAGAAAGCAAAGATTAGTGTGCCCAGCACAAGCACCAAACGGAATACCCCCATGTCTACAGCAGCAGCCAACGGCTCGCAGAAGACTTTGAAGACATTTTTCCAACCAAAACCCCCGAGACAACCCCAGTCCGAGTCATCCAAGTTGGAAGAGGTGACTTCAGAGGCTGATTCGCAGCTGACTGCATCTAGCAGTAACACCCAAGATACTAACCCTGCTCAGCTAGAGTCGGAGAAAGAAGAAAAGTTCATCGATCCTTTCGAAACGCGAGACTCTTGGAACAAACTGTTCACCAAGCGTCCCGCCCCCCTTTGCGATGGCCACAACGAGCCCGCGAAAATGATGCAAACAAAGAAACCAGGTGTCAACTTTGGCCGATCTTTTTGGATGTGTGCTAGGTGAGTCTCCCGCGGTCGAGGGTCAGCAGCCACTTTAATTTGGCTTTGGTGATCAATTTTATTAGCGAGGAAATATTAACTCATTTTGCACGGTCTAGACCGGTTGGTCCAGCTGGACCAAAGGAGCGGAGTGCACCAAATGACCAATGGAGATGCACCTTCTTTAAATGGTGTAGTGAGAAGTAGTGAAATGTTGGATAGCAACTCCGTCTATGCCCAAAGATGAAGCAGCTATCTAATGTAATTCCGTGAATCTTATGGACCAATCACGGGACCTGACTGGGCATCGAGGAGCATGCACCACCTGGGGCTCCAATCCAGCCACATTTCTGCCTCGGAGACCTACGGGAGGAGAATGCCAAGCGGGTCTCGTGTCATGGACAAACTTCTCAAAATGTCACCAGCTCTACTCCCCTGCATAATGTTGGCTCTATCCTTCACACAAATTTTTTTTTTTTTTTTTTTTTTATCTCTCCCAAGGCAAACCTCGACCATGGCCATATGATCATCTCCTGAGCCAAACAGCCAAAATATCTACTCTTCACCGAGACAATATCCTTAATTTGCAGAATCAAATCAATCGGAGCGCTGAGGATACCTTTCTGTTAGAGGTACGATAATTATATCTCTTCTATTGAGAATAGTTGCTAGCCAGTGGGCGGCGTGAACTTATTGGGTCACGTTCTAACCATTTCTTTCGCATTATTTGTAGATCAAGATATTTCCGACAACAGAAATCAATGAGTAATAGATTGAATCCAATTCGCTTTAAAGTTTTGCAAGAAATCCAGATCTTTTCGTTGCTATTCCTGCAAGTACCCGCAAGGCCATCCTTTGGTATCCACACCTGCGAAACACGTTGTGAACGTTGATATCGGAGCATTGGAACATGTTGGGCTATATGCAGCAGAACACGAGGAGATTGGATAATCAGCGGACATCAAATGTTTTTTCCTTTTATTTCTTTTTATCCTCGTTTAAGGCGGGACCAACAAAACGTTCAACTTTTGTTGGAATAACACTGTCAACGTTGTGAGCTAAGCCTCCCTCTAGCCTATCTCCGCCGTAGGGCAAAAAAAATTCAGCACTCGGTGAATCCGCGACAGCCAGACCAAAACGGCGAGAAACTCGGAAATGCGTGCATAAACTGGTAGTGCTATCAATTTGCTGCGGGATTGGTACCCACTTGACCCACCTGCCATACCTCTATTTCGGTACTAAGAAAAAAATTTCGGAATATTTCTGTTCTATGCGTATATGCACAGCGCTGCAAGTTCAGGTGTGTATTTTTAGCTTTTTAATTACTTGCCTGTCAAAAATATAACGGCTCAGGCTCCACAGCGATCTTGCATGCTAATTTGGCTCTATTGCTAACTTTGGGGGCAGAGGGACACCGGCATCGAATCAAATAGCGCAGGGTGGGAACCATCATTAGCCACACGCGTTAAAGCAGGCTTGGGAGAGTAGATTGACGGCTGCAGGATGTGCTATGAAAAGGAGCACGGCAAAAGCTTCTGATCCTGTATGGTGGAGAATGTAGCTGTCAAATTTCTTCTTAGAGCTCACTAGCGTGACTGGGATGGGCTAGCTCCTTTCAAAGATGTGCAAGTCGAAGCGGCAAGGTACTAGGAATAACTTTGTGACAGGAAACACGTCCGGTTGTTAGAAGTTCTCCTGCATGCATGCAGGAAAGAGTCAAGATACATTTGTGGGAGATTGCCCGGCCCGCTGTCCAAGTTCCGGTACGAGGATGATGAGCTCTGACTGACATGAATACATACAACAAACGTTCCGAAATCCACAGATAGAAGTTCGGATCTACGAGACGAAAACAAAAAAGAGAAAAAGTTGGATGCCTAGTTTCTTTGACGACCGCAAAGGCGAGCGAACCGAAAATAATTGGGGGCAACAAAGCAAAAAAGTTTGTGGAAGAGGGGATGAAAACTGAAGATATTGTGTCGAAGCGCCGGTGTTGGCGTTTTGGGGGGTGGTGTACATTTGGCCTGCAGACTCGGTGGTCTAGATTGGGAGTGTGGGCGGTTAGGGAAACATGGGCCGCCTTTGCCGCATGGAAACGCTCTGCGGAGCCTCAAGAAACAGAAAAGGGGGGCTACGATTCGTAGGTATCCTTCTGAGGATTAGATGGAAAGAAAACCGATCTCAGGATATCTTTTTTTTTGTTTGTTTGAAAACCTTCCTACAGTGCCATCTTGATAGTTTTCTTGGTGAGCATCGACGTTGATGAATGGAGGCATGGTGACTTTGACTTGTACCGTCTGCGAGGAGGGTACCCTGCCGGATTTCCAAATCGGGACAAAATTCCAAGTTGAGCTTTGTGCAACACACCAATACGTTTGATTGTGTTGAGCCCCGATTTGTTTGTGCATAACCCGTTCTTGCCGTCGATGGTGGCAAATCCCGCATCTAAGAAGACTCCTGACCGTCGCTTCCTGCGACTACCGAAAGGCTACGGTACGACTAAGGGGGAGAAAGATGCCTCTTTCCACTTGCAGGCAGCGTTTGGATAATTCAGGTCGCCTTGGAAAACATTTCATGTTTCCTGAAGTGCGTCTACGACTAAGGGGCGGCGCATTGCCTGGTTTCCCCCCCGTCCCTCCTATCGGGTTAAAGGATGGTGCCCTCGATTTCTACTTTTAAATCTTGTAACGTGATTTTAATGCCGCGTATAGGAACTTATTTCCCATATACGGGCGATAATTTGGCGTCTTCCCTACTCGTAACCGTGTCTGGACAGTCGCCCGCTGGGACCTCAACATCTCCCTGCAGCGGGACCCAGCTATGAGCTCAAGAGACAAGATGTGGGTCCGTAGGGAAAATATTGGATCGGCTATCTGTTTTTAACACAAACGAACATTTCCGAGTGGACCGCTCTTTTTTATCCCATCTTTTCTCTCATACCAACCCCAAGAGCTGCAAAAAAGACAGCTAGGGGGGTTAAGTTTAAAGCGAAATTCATCTAACGCGATGAGATGTGATAAGAGCCCTTTTTTCCCCCCCAAAATGCTAAATTGGGATACACACCTGACTCTTGACACCAATCGGAGCCAACATTCTGCATAACCCACTGCAACGGGTCTCGACAGGACCCCACCACCACCCCAATTTCGTTTAACTTTTTGTATATTTTATTTTTTTAATAATTTTTTTTTTTTTTTTTGGTCCGAACCAAGCTCGCAAGCTCTCTCGTAAGCCCATACACGGCTCCAACTTTTTCGCACGGGTCAGTTGATTGTTGGCCTCAACAGCAATCGTTTCATCTGGATGGGCAGACCTGGCTAGCAACCCGTCGTCTGCGTAGTTTAGTTTGTAGGTACGACGTGCTGTCGAAAAGAAAAAGAAAATTGCAACAAGATAGCATCATCTCGCAACGCAAAAGAAGAAAAACGTTGACTGAACTTGCCTTTCATCGTCATAATGAACGGCACAAGGTGTTTTGCTCAAGGTCGAGTCTTTCTCTCTCTCCCACCCTTGGAGTAAGGGCTCCCCACCGGAAAGCTACGAAAAATACCAGATGCTTTTTTTTTTTCGAGCAGGGGTATTTGTTTTGGGTGCAGCTCGGAAGGCTGTACATTGCATGTGCATGCATACTCCACAACTTTGAGAGCTTTGGGACATTGTTCCTAAATTAAAAAAAGAAAGAGACGCCGCTCAGCGATTAAGTGGAGCAGGGAAAAGGGAAAGGGAAGAAAAGAAAAACAGGCTGGGATCTTGGAAAACAAGGTTCTGGGAATATTTTAACGTTGAGCACGTTTTTTTGGCTACCCCCCTTCACTCCCCTTGCTTTGATTGCGAGATATATATCCTCCCCATGCCCTCTGCCAACATAATTTTCCTTTGTATGTTATTTCCCTTCAAGGCTCCGGAAATCATCGATACCAGTGTATCCTACAGTAAACATTCGCGTCTTTTGTACAAAAGTCAGAACCCTACCATTCAAGAGCAACTTATTCATAGAGATCTTTCTCTCTCTCTTTTTTTTTTTTACTGCTTCAGTCGCCAGTCTCTATCGTCCATCTGTATAGCTCCAAGGTACCCTGTGAGATTCCAAGGCTTTCGTTTCGTACATACAGAACTGCAGTTAGTTTGACCTTTACCTATATTGTAAGCCCGATATCTCGCTTTAAGCCTCTACACATGGCCTCCATTTCGCCGTCTAACATATCACTTTAGATATTTGTGTGCTCGCATGGCGTATACCATTCAACCTCTACTTCGAACCAAGCCGCTCTCCAGCTGGTTCTAGTCAGTGGTCCCACCAGATTTACGCTCACAAAGGCGTCAGTTACCGTATATGCGCGTATACCTCACTGTCTCAAACGTTTCGCCGTTTTACCATTTACCCAAGGTAGACTTACCGCGACCACTGTGTCTTAAACCTCTGTGAAATTGTATTCGAACCTTGTGACGCACATTATTCGCCATATTTTGCCTCTATTTCTTTGCCCAAAAGCTATAAAATCGAAGCTGCATCTTCTCTATCGTTCTCTCTTTCTCTCCCTCTCTCTTCCCGAGCCAAGCCACACCATCCGTGGAAGTCCTTAGCTGGCTTAGCCTGCAAATCTTAAGCCACACTCGATTGGTTGATCTGCCTATTGGACTGCAATCAAGGCCCTAAGCTACTGTAAGTTGCCAAACATCGAACCGAGCCTAAGTGTACCAATATATCATCTCTGAATCCAGAAGCCTATTAACGAAGTACATTGCCTTACCTTTATAGACACTTATATATATATCTTCCGGCTGCGCCGAGGATCAAGCTGTTTTAAGACATACTCTTAGCGAATATTGAGAAAAAATCCAGCCGAAGCTATTTCCTTGATACGACCTGAAGCTTGCCCCCCATTTTCCTGACGGGCGTTCTATCTTGGGACTTTGCTCGGCATTGGGATCACAATCGGAACTGTGACTGTTGCTATATCAAGCGTTGCACGGAAACCCTAGACCCAACAAAACAACACAAAAACAACACCGCGTTGCTCGTTGCTGGTTGCTCATTGCTGGTTGCTGGTTGCTCATTGCTCGTTGCCCAATGGTGAAGTTGATGAGAAGAAGTTCTGAAAACTAGCCTCAAGACACTTTTTATATACCCGAGCAAAGTCAGGTGACTTTTGGACAATCCAAAGTTCGTTCGTCAGGAAGTGCAGAGGCTTGATAGCTACCAATAGGTTAAAGATCCTGGGAATGGGGATATGTATGCTTTCTAGTAACATATAACCATCAGCTGATCTATATATATAGTACCGTTGGCAGATAATCGAGGCGCCACAGGATATCTAGGGAGAACGGAGGCTGCAATAGCTCCTTCGGGCTGCCACGGGTTTGACTGTGGTAGGCTTGAGTTTTGGCAGCGTAAGGGAGTCTATATACACAATCAGGTTACGGGCTTCTGCCACACTTACCTATTATCCTACGGTCTAGGCGGAAATAGCAGCATAGCCACATATTCTGGTAAAATTCGATATTCCATATGCACAGTTTTGCCCTCAATTGTTCCACATTCCGCAATTTCGCATATTTCCTTACGATTCGGACTACGCCTGGGGTTTTGAGGCGTCTTATCGGTAAAAGTTTGAGTAGAGACCCATTCTATATACCCCAGATAGCCTTAGGCTTGCAGTCGCGAAGATAGGGTCTTCGCCGAGTCCTCAGCCAAAGGTATTGGGGAGTGAGTGGGATTGTTACGGATAACCCTTAATACCCCTTTAGTGTTCCTATCCGATATTTCCAAGGGGTGGTTCCTGTCACAGTAGTTCTGTAGCTTCGCTAGGTTACCTCAGGCTTCATCAATTGGCATAGTTGTAGTTTATTTCCCTCGTTGGATTGTAAGGGATTGTTCATATCCTCGGTTCCGTTAGGGTGTTTATCATTGAGAGTCTTGCAAAGAGGTTTTTTTTTTTCTTTTTGGATCTTTTTATTCGTTAACATCTGCTTGATATCTTTCTTTGATTCCTGGATACCCTTGGGGCGCGGCGGCATATACTCCCACGTTTGATCCGCTCGGTATCTGGATAGGTTTGGGTAGGTAAGTTCCGGTTCCCTTCCTTCAGCTTGCGCTTGCTAATGAGGCGGCATTCTAAGGCGCCGGTATACTAAGGAAGACTTGTTCGTTACTTCTGAGTAACAGGGATATTCTTGTTCGGTCCTGGCGGGTTAAGCGAAACTTGTACTAGGGTAAGTAGCTTCAGTTTAGCCTCTAACCCAGCCTGAACTAGAATATGATATTAGCGAAAGTGGTCGCGAATTATACCTTGGTTGTATGGCCGCTAACTATCTGTTCTGGAGAGACTAGAGGCTCTATAAGATGGGAACCACTGTTGATTGCGGGGGAAGGCTATCAGCAGAATCTATTCTGCTTGATTTTGTGATATCCGACGATTCAACATGCCCAGATAAAAAAGTCGAAACCAAATTCTCTGTCTGGGATCACCAGGAACTCGTCGAGCCACTACCTTCCAACCACCAGCTGCGAGATACAGTCCTCGATTGGAATTTTATAAATCCTTCTATCCCATGGCCCCATCTTTTCTCTCAAACTTTTGGCGTTGCGAACGAAAAATCCGTGAAAATGATTTCGTGGGATATCCACGCTTTATGCGTGGGTATGAACCCAACAACTTTTTGGAACACTATACAGGCAATATACCCCGGGTCAAATCTCCATCTTTGGGATATTACCTATCTATCGTTAATTGGACACTTGTTTCAACATTTCGACGGTGAAACGATCGAAAACTTAACGGACAGAAGTAGTTTTACATACCCTTGTCTACAGCGTGTTAACAGTGATGAAAGAGGTCTGACTTACCATCCTCCTTTGCTAAGAGATAAATGGGATGGTCGTTGGTCTTATATTGTTCCCTGGGGGTATCAATTGGTTTTACCAGCTGGGGAAACTCTGTAGGTCCCATTATAACCTTCAGGACCCGCGAGCCTTGCTAACTTACGAGACGAGCCAAACCAACGATGGGAGGCTTGTAAGTGATTCTAGGGGTCTTATTTGGGCAATGCCGCATCCGAATAACCCGAAGGTCTATATCCGAGTTGTGTTTGGTCTCCAAGGTGGATTCCCTAGTTATGATAATGATATCATCAACAGCTCCATCGGAGAAGAAATTATACCTAAGGTTGTTAGCCATTCACCGGCTGTCACTGAGGATTTTGTCTCATATGATATCGATGGCTTGAGTGGACATACCCTGGTGGATCTTGAAGCGGACGAGGAATTAAGCTGGTATACCCAAGACGACACAGCAGACGAGACTCTTGTCGATATAAAAGGCCTTGGAAAGCCAGTACTAGGAAAGCGAAAGCTAGAATCTCGCGAAACTAGTATTAGCAACACTGTAGCACCTGGACTTCTAGGGCCAGCCCAATGTTCCCTGAATTTTCCTCTGAAAACAGAATCCCCGACCTCTCCAGTCCTAGCTCAGCGCAAGCCCCTTGGAGGTACAGGTAAAGCCGGGAAATCAAAGAGACCTTCCGTGGAACAAGACTATCCCGATGTCGTGGTAGAAGGTCTTTGTCTTAGTAACTCGAGAAGAGTGCCGAACTGGTAAGTTTACCTATAACTTTCTTTGAACAACAGCTAACCCTTCGAAGCTTTTTGCTTTACCGAGCCTGGTATTCAAGAAGAGAACGAATTTCACAGCCAACTCTCAAGAACATCGTTATATGTGAGTGTTCAGTCCGTTTGGTCGGTCTAGCGGCCATTATAGTTTGTCGAGTGTTGGCTAATATCTTAGCTCGTAATGCTGCTGAGTCCTGGAGAAAACTCCCAGAATCGGAGAAACAGGTGTGGAAGGTAAGCTACCAGTGGAAAGCCTCGGTATATTTCCATAGCTCATGAACTTAATCCAGGAACGTGCGTCGGGACTGAGGAGTATACACCGGGAGCATTTCCCAGAATATACATATGCACCCCGCAAATCGGAGACTATCAAACGCCGTCGTCGATTCACAGAAAAGAGCCTCCCTCCGAATAAACGTGTCAAAGTGACTATTGAGTCCCAGAGCAAGAAGCGAAAGTTCTATGAAGACCCAGAAGATTTAACAGTATCCTCCAGATCCAAGCGGCCAAATATCTCAGAAGCCGGAACGACAAGTTCGCAAATTGAGCGACAGTGGAGCTCGAGCCGGAATAAGCCTAGCTCCTCCCGGCCTGACCTACCAGGCTCGCTGATTGATGAGTCAACCAGGCCGCCATCACCAATTCTTCTTATAGTGACTAGCAATAATCATATAGAAAATGAAATTGGTAACCAGAATGAACCATCAGCCCCTCCCCCTGCCTCTTGGGGCTCACAACAACTCGAGAAACTAGATCGGCTTTCTTCAGAGGATGCGTTAGCGTACGCAAATTCCAAATCCTTTGAGAGGATACCTAAAGAAATATCGTTTCAAAGAAAGGAAATAAATTTCAAGCAGAAAAATGGGGACGAAGATACCAGGGCAACGAATAAGGAGTTGGCGAGATTGCGGCGGTTGTTTAAATAACCATATCCAGATATACCAAGACGGCTCTGCTTACCTAGGAAGGACTTTGTTTTGCGGAACTCCACTCTCCAGAAGCGTGGAGGAACGAACTAAGCTTATGAATTCGTCGGGTTGGGTAAGCATGGATAGCGCGAAGCCGAAACCTAATCGCAGAGAGAGCTATGTTAGTGCGGAGAACTTAAGCAAGGTGTCTTTGAAAAGACCTACAACTTTTATGACGGAAGCGGTATTGAAGCAACAAGTGTTCCAGCTCCAGGCCTGAAAGACCAGTATTATCATTATCCGGGAATGTTGCAATGCTCATGGGAGGATGGTAAAGTCAAAGACGAAAACATCAAGGGCGAGGTCAATATTCAAGAAACAGTATTCGAAAAACCATCCCAGCAGCTCATAAAGAAAGAGCCGATTGACCGTATTCCGAACTCGCGCAGGGGTAGTCGAAGAACAAAGGGTGTTCGCAAGTCTAAGGATAAAGATGTTAGAGAGAAGCCGATTAAACAGAAACGGGGTGTCAATGCCTGGATTGCATACCGAAGTAAGTTCCCAGTTCGATCCCAGTCCTTTCCATTTTCTTAAAAAAAAAAAAAAAAAAAAAAAAAAAAAAAAAAAAAAAAAAAAAAAAAAAAAAAAAAAAAAAAAAAAAAAAAAAATTTTTTTTTTTTTTTTTTTTTTTTTTTTTTTTTTTTTTTTTTTTTTTTTTTTTTTTTTTTTTTTTTTTTTTTTTTTTTTTTTTTTTTTTTTTTTTTTTTTTTTTTTTTTTTTTTTTTTTTTTTTTTTTTTTTTTTTTTTTTTTTTTTTTTTTTTTTTTTTTTTTTTTTTTTTTTTTTTTTTTTTTTTTTTTTTTTTTTTTTTTTTTTTTTTTTTTTTTTTTTTTTTTTTTTTTTTTTTTTTTTTTTTTTTTTTTTTTTTTTTTTTTTTTTTTTTTTTTTTTTTTTTTTTTTTTTTTTTTTTTTTTTTTTTTTTTTTTTTTTTTTTTTTTAAAAAAAAAAAAAAAAAAAAAAAAAAAAAAAAAAAAAAAAAAAAAAAAAAAAAAAAAAAAAAAAAAAAAAAAAAAAAAAAAAAAAAAAAAAAAAAAAAAAAAAAAAAAAAAAAAAAAAAAAAAAAAAAAAAAAAAAAAAAAAAAAAAAAAAAAAAAAAAAAAAAAAAAAACCTTTTATCGAAATTCCCGTAATGTCTCATGTCTTATGATGGCAACTTTCTGTTTCCTAGTCAAGTTGTCTGGTTGAAGTTGCTAGGTCAAAGTTGCCTGGCCGAATTGTCTGGTTAGGGTGAGTTGCCTGACCACATTTAGAGTAAATGTCGTGTTGTCGGGCACCAACAAAAGACCAGTCAGGAACGTTGTCTGGTTGAAAGGCAAGAGGAAGTTGTCTGGTTCAAGAGGAAGAGAGAGAGAGTTGTCTGGTTTGAAGATGGTTGTCTGGTGTTTATATAAGAAGACCAATATCGTTCTTTGACAACTCCTTCCGACCCTTCAACTCTTCCTTGCCTTTTCCAGTCTTCAACTCTTTCCAATCTTCAATCCTTCTCACCTTTTCCTGTCTTTCACCTTTTCAATCCTTCCTAACTTTCTAATCATTCATTCTCTCCTATTGTCTTTCCTCCCTCACCCTTCTATCATCCTCCCCCATGTTTCTCGGTCTTTCCCAATCAATACCAACATATTACAGCATCCTTTGTAACATGTTTCTCCTGTATCTACACACACGCGTGTGCGCATGTATAGATGTAGCTGCAAAATAATCCCTACCCCAACAGTATTCTGACTTGCCGCAGCGTATTATCAAAGTACCTTTAAAGCAGACCATCAGTCAAAAGTGTCCGGAAAAATATTGGCCATGTGGAATCAAGTACCACCTGAGCAAAGAGCAAAATGGGCGGATGCTGGGAAAGA
>LDUD01000016.1:346241-364020 GCA_012184295.1 Dactylella cylindrospora
ATGCGAACCCTGGTGCATCTCGACAATTTATTCGCGACCTGTTATCGACAATCGTATTCAGGGCCGGATTAAACCATCCTTCGGCACCGGGTTACATGCCCCCGGAAATTAAACCCACGCCGTTGCCTCAGTCACTGATGGACAATATTGAAAACAAGAGTGGTGGACGTGTCCTGGAAAATGTCAGCAACGTCCTGTCGAACTATGGATCGACAAAGCGTCGCAGAGAGGGTAGTGAATCGCCAGACCTGATGGATTTTGGTAGGATACCAAAGAAAGCAAAGGAGATATACGAGTACAAGCAATCCAAGTTACTTGCGTCGAAACGGCGTCTCGCAGAATTAGAGGGACGCAGTGAACATCCACAACCTGTTCAACCTGTTAAGCGGCCGAGAATACGAAAGGTTAGTAAAGGTTCCTATATCGAAGGACAAACAATGGGAAGGGGCATTGCTAACCTAAACTAGGAGGACATCCAAAATACCCATACTACCCGACCAGACTCTTGTTTATTTGAGCCTATCCCCATGATGGAGAAGTTTGATGTTGGAGGCTTTCATGTTGAGTTCCAGCCAGTGGACGAACCAATCGTCCATCCACCGATTCATTCATCGGACGTTGACACGTCGAACGATTCGATTCGTTCGGTCAACTCTACAGATTCCCTGGACTCAGTGTTAACGAATATCACGGAACCGGAGTTAAAATAGTTCTTACATGTGGCGTTTTTCTTTTTATTTCAGGGAATGCAACTTTCTATTGTTTTCACGTTTTCCCCTTTATGTCCTTCACGGGTGTTTTTTTGCAGGTGTTTTTCGCGGGTCATTTTGATTTCTGCAGGTTTTTTTGTTTCAGTTCAGTTCAGGTGCTTTTTGCTTTTGTATTGGCCTACAGTGGCGATGGTTATAAGACCCTCATAGGGAGTTGGCCCTTGTGTCTAAGTTTCCCTCATGGTCTTCACCACAGACTTTCCTTCACTTCACCTCACCAATGCGAAGTAGGATGAAGGTCCGGACACCAGACATGTTTCCCCAGTTGCGAGAAAATCATGTTCAAGTTGTTGTTATTGTTGGATTTTCCCCCCTCTGTTGGTGGTCCGCTTTCCGTAGCTTGGTTTTGCACGAGGGACAAAGCATTGTGGAGCTCTATTGTCTAGCGCTAGGTTCATGTATTTTACAAGTCCACAAAGCCCTCAGCATTCCATTGTAGCTGCAAGTGACCATTGATACCCTGTTAGAGCGGCTTCATGTTATCCGTCTAAACCAAAAAGGAAATAACTTACCTACTTCTTACCAAAATGGAGGGCAGCGTCCCCGAGACTACTTCTTACCACTTATGAGTGCACAATGTTTGTTCAAAAGCTCACGCAATGCTGATGTAAACTCACAGGGAGAAGCAGTTGATGTAAACTTGGAGAAGCTTTGTAGGAGGAAGAGAACAAAGGAAATGGAAAAAGAAGGAGGAAAGGAAGAAAGAAAGAAGAAAAAGAGAGAAAAAGAAAAAAAAAAAAAGAAAGGAAGAGAGAGAGGCAGAGAAAATTAGCAGTCCAAAATGTCGAGCAACACTTAGGGCATTATTCCCATCGGAAAAGGCAGCGTGTTGAACCCGGGGCAACAACCCGCGAGAAATGCCGACAAGACGGGCATCACAGCGGGTGTCAAGACCCAAGTATACCCAAGTATACCTGTATACTGGAAGCGTAGATACCTCTAGTCTCGAATATCAACATCGACATGGTCTGTTAAAACCTAGCTCGCTCGGAGTGCAACAAAGATTTCACTTGTGCTCTAGGTCATTGCCAGGTCCGTGGTCCGAACTGGAGACCAAGATAGCTATATGAGTTGTCTCGTAAACCTGGCCTTCGAACATCGAACGCTTAGTCTTTACGAGACAATATATAAGTGTATATACTGAAAGCGTAGATGCCCGTTAAACACATATGGAGTACCTGAGTATATATATATAAGTATATATATCTTTTCTCATAGCGAGTTGCTTTATCTAGCTAGACTCGTTATCTTGCCGTTAGTCTCTAGTGCCTCGAAGAGCCTTGATACAAGTCTATTATCCTGCACCAACCTAGCTTCGCTACCTACTTACCTGTATAAATATATCTGCATCAAGTTGCACTGCCTGTTAAACCAAAGTGGTATCATGTTAACATTGCTAGCAAAGCTTAGAAAAATATGATCAACGACACACCCTTATATAACACTAGTCTCGAATCTAAGTGTAGATGAACTGTTAAAAGCTGGCCCCTCATAATGTGAAAAAACAAAACGCGTTTTAATTTTGTAGCAATTTGCCAGCAACTATCTGTTGCTGAGCTCTAATGTTTGGACTTGAGACTGAAGATTTTATACTGGGTTGATAAGAAATTCCCACACAAATACGCATTTACGATTGGGTGTTGTCCGAACTAGTCAAGATTAGGAAAGCTCATTCGTCCGAATGTAGTATATATAAAATTGTGCAAATGAACACTTCAACAAAGGTGGTATATATTTTTGGACTAAAATGAATCTGACTGCAAGGGCCGTCCGGATGGGAAAACAACCCGAAAGAGAGAGAAGAAAGGTGAGTGTGAGGCTATATCTAAGCATGACAAATACCCTAGCAGGAAAGCAACAAAAGGCAAAGAGCTGAAAAAGCATCGACGGAAGATATCAAAAAAGAGAATACAAGTCATTAGTAAACCGAAAACGACTTGAGGCTTTAATATAAAAACATGTAGATGAATGTAAGAAAAAACTACCACAATGAAATAAAAAAAAGAGGAAAGGGTAAAAAAGAAAGGGAAACCAAGTTCCACGCAATTATACAATAAGGGGAATGATGGTGACTATATATAATAACAAAATGCATGAAAGAGGCAATATTCTTTTCGGCGATGAGGTGGTCGTTACACAGCGTCTCGGTGAATCCCAATACAACACAGCTTTTGAAAAACTCAACACCGTAAAATCCAACACTACTTCATACCAAAGGTTTTCGGGGAAAAGCCCAAGGATCGTTCATTAGATCATACCGCTCATGGCTGGAGGATTGCCATTTGTCTTATGGGCAACATCGGGAACGCCAACACCGGGTTGAGGGAATTGGGCTTCGTTTGTCGAATCGGAAGTACGGCTACCGCTTCTTTGCCTGGCCTCCTCCTCTTCCTCGTTCAGTCTCTTACGCCATTCCGCGAGGGAGGCGGAGAGCTCGCCACCAACGGTGGATGTTGGTGTCTTCTCAAAGTCGAATGCTGAGGAGAGCCTGTAGGCGCTGTTCCTGGCGTGCCAGGATGCCTTGAGCTGATCCAACTCGGAAGCCAAGCTATCCAAGGCTACGGAGGTTCTAAGGTCGTTCGCGTCGTACATTGAATTTCGGGAGATGTCGGAATATTCGCCTTGAGTTTCGGCACGGCGTTCAAATCGAACGGACTCTCTGTAGGCATCAACCTGAGACTCAAGTCTGTCAAGAAGTGACGAAACCTTCTTTTCAGCCTCGGCTGCTCTCGTCTCGAGCATGTTGTTCTCATTCTCAAGTCTCTCAATCTGGCTTGTGACCTCCATAAGTTGCAGCTGAGTTGTCGTCGATTGCTGTCGAGCAGTATCTCTCTCGATTCGGAGCCCGTCGAGATCCTTTTGAAGTTCAAGAACTCTTCTTTCAGTAACCGATACCGACTCTGTCAACTTGTTTTGCAATGACGAGATCTCGGCGGCAAGGTTATCCCTCTCGGCATCCCAGGCAGCTTGCCCTTCGTTCAGCGAGACACCCTCTGACCTTGGAGACGATCTTGCTTCTTCCAAATCAGCAATCAGTTTAGCGTTCTGGGCCTTATATTTAGCGAGCTCATCCTTCATACGGATAAGCATCTTTTCGGTTCCCTTGACGTATTTAGCAACGGACTGATAGTTGTTCTCCAACTCCTCAAGTTTCGAGCTAAAGTTCTTCTCCGCTTCCTGAGCTTGCAAATCAGCCTGATTCTTAGTCTCATTGTGGGCCTTGATGCTAGCCTCGAGCTGCACCTCAAGTTCTCGCAACCGATTCATCTGTTCAGGTGTAGCTGATCCAGATCCTGGCGAGTTCAAGCCATTTCGAGATCGAACATCTCTCTTATCCAGGTTGATGCCTCTTTCGGTGAGCAATTCGCGAAGGGCGTTGTACTTGGTGTTGGTGGCGTCAACATCTAGCCGCTTTTCTGCCAGCTTGGCTGCTAATTCTCCATTCTCTTGCTTCAGTCGCCTGCTTTCGTCGAGGAGATCAGCCATGCGTCTCTGCAAAGCGATCGCTTCTTTGCTGGCTTGAGCCTGCATCAACTCCAATCCGGCAACTCTCTGCATCGCCTGTGCCAATTTCTCACCCGCCTCGTCGGCTTGCTGCTTTTGTTTAGCTAGCATCGTCTTCGAAGCGAGGACTTGGTCTTGAAGGATGACAACACGCTCGTCTGCAGCACTGCCAACAATGTCGAGAATCTCGCGACCAGCAGCCTTCTCAAGCCCAGCTATCATAGCAGCCCGTGCATTCTTGGCTTCTTCGGCATGTTGCTCCGCGAGTTCCTCTACGTCTTTCAATCTTCGATTCGCGGCCTCGAGATCGGTTGAGCGCTCCTCGTATTCGCTCTTGAGCCTGCCGAGCTTGCGTTCTAAGGCTTCACGGACCGTCCTGTCGTCTTCGAGCTGACGTTCTAAAAGATCCGATTTCTTCTGAGAAGAAACTAGAGCTGTCCTCAAAGCCTCCATTGAGCTCATATAGTCCCCGTTGTCTCGAAGCGTGTCCGACAGCCGCGCTGTAAGCTCTTCCTTGTCTAATCGCAACAGCTTCGCCTCTGCAACTGCATCAGCCCTGGTTGATGCTTCGTCTCGGAGTGTCTTTTCTGCGTCGATCAATTCTGCTCGTAGGCTCTCGAGCTCCGAAGCTGTTCTATTTCTGAAATCGTCAAGTTCAGAAACTCTGCTCTGAGCAGCTGCAGCTGTCTCATCGGCAAGTTGACGAGCTTTCTTCTCCGCTTCAATGGCTGATGTGAGGGCATTGACTTTGGACTGCAGCTCACTCTGTGCAGCCAATGAAGCAGCCAGCTTTCTCTCCATGCTCGACGCCCGATCCGCTTCCATGTTGTTGACATCAACCGGCGACATATTCCCTGTGGTGCCACCGACAGCTGCCAATTTAGCCTTCATGTAAACCGCCTCGGAGACAGCAACGTCGCGCTGGTGCTCGACTTCAGCGATGCGCTTCGCTGCTAGAGCAGCTTGTTCATCAACGGATCCTTGGACCTTCTGGAGTTCTGCCCTCATTGCGATCAACGCCTCCAACAGTGGCCTGTCACTCTCGGTAAGTTCGTCGGCTGCTCTTTCTTCGAGATGGTTTGAGGCGTTTGCATTTTGAACTGTATAACCTTGCTTACGCGCAAGAGCTAGTTCGGATGCATACCAAGTGTTCATTTGACGGAGACTCTCCAGTTCCTTGATAGAGCTTGAATCTATTGTTAGGGTTTCTGTGGGGCTTCCTTTTTCCATGATTTCTTGTCGTACAGGGGATTGAGGCCCGTTTGGAATCTGTCCATTAACCAGCGGCTTTTGGTTCTGTAAACTTTGTTGCAATGGGGCAGCGATGCTGTCAATAGAGGTCTGGTTTTGTCGCGACCTCGAACGCTCCTGCGGTGGGCTAATTGGTCGGCTCTGCCCAGGTGGTATATTGCCCATTTGTTGTGGCTGCTGTAATCCGGCGGGGCCTCGGTTCCCATTAACCGTGGGATTGATTTGTCGCTCATTCCCAGGTGGAGAAACGGTATCTTTGTTCATACCAGGTTGACCCCGCCCCGTATCGACGGAAGGGCGATCGGATTTAGTGGGAGTCTTCGATCTTCCGTTCATTTGCGGGGGGCCGGCGGGCCCTCGCGGGTTTGGAGCCTGTTGTTGGGGCGGGGGTCCTCCAGGAGCTTGAGCAATAGAAGCCCTAGGCAGTCGTGACCCGGGGCCTCCTGCGGGGCCTCCATTGACTCCAGGTTGACCGGGATTCTGTACTTGCGCGCCTGGCCCCATCATCAAACTCTCCCTTCCTGGACCTCCAGAGCTAACCTTTCTAAGAGTTGGTGGACCCCCAATATTCGACATGCGCTCCGCTTGACTAGGGCGGCGAGCTGTTCCAGGCGGGACTGTGGTTCGATCTCTATCCTGTAGTTGTTGATCGTTCGGGTATCGAATTTTCGCCGTGTCAAGGATGTAAACAAAGGTAAGTTCTTCCGGGTGGGCGGTTGGAAGGGATGGTTCTCCCCCTAGAACTACGACTTTGGATCCAAACGTTGACATGGAGTGTCCTGATCGAGGTGAAGGGCTCGGACCCATGTTTTGGAAGGTATACCATCTCCGCGACGGTATTCTAAAAGCGGCCAGATCTCCAAGGTCGGTACCATCGTTGCTACGTCCTCCAAACACATACATAGTATCCCCTACCAATGCCGCTGAATGGCCCTCTCTAGGTGATGGAATATAGCCTATGCAATCCAGTTGCGACCAAGCATTCACTCTTGGATCATAGGACCACACATCATTAAACCATATCAAGCCGTTGGTGCCTCCGAACCTATTTATCGAATTAGTAATGTTGACGAAATAGCATCTAGTCATGCTCCACCCACAGGTAAAGTTTGTCTCCAAACGAAACAACGGTATGATTGGTTCTCTTTGCCGGAATATCAGGGCTTCCATCCGAATTATCAACGAGCATTTCCCAGTGTGAAGCGTTGCTTTGCAAAGTATTCAAGTCGAACGCCATCAAATCATTGAAAAATGCTCCCTCCGCCTGACCACCGAAAACGTATAATTTCGAGCCGAGAATATTCAAGGTATGACCGTATCTTCCCGCTGGTCTCGCACCATTTGGCTGAGCACGTGACCATTGCCTCGACGCTAATTCCAGGTTAGAATCCTAGGCCGTGATTTCAATTTAAAATTCCGCAACTTACAAGTGTTCAGAAGATACAGTGTTTCATCTAGCCTGTCCTCCTCGCTCATTTTTGTATCGCCACCGAAGACTAACATAGAATTAGATTATCAGGTATTCCACAGGCGAAGCGGATGTTTAAACTTACCGATAAAGGCGTTTCCAACGAGTAAGCTGGCATGTCCCACTCGAGGACCCGGGCCTTCAGCAGTTGTAACCACAGGGTAGACACCTAGGTTTGGCCCTCCGCCTTCCAACAGCCACAAGTCCCCGCGGACGGTCTCCGACCTTAGTAAACCACCTAATACGTAAATTTCTCCCTCCTTGCCAGCCACCGAATTCGCAGAGTGCCCATATCTAGGGAATGGCGACGTCATAGACGAAGACAAAGTCATTGCTTTTCTTGACCAAGGATATAGAGCCGCGTTGGCGGGATTTACGTTAGACGGCACCATTTGCTGAGACTGTTGCTGCTGCTGTTGTTGCGGCTGGACAGGAGGTCTCTGCATTTGCGGCGGACCTGATTGGGCCTGCTGCTATCCTCTAGGTTAGCGCTAGTCTTCTAGAAAGACGGTTTTCGAGCTTACAGGTTGATATTGTCGCGGGTCTCCTCTTTCCATGTAGTGGGAAGTTTGGACTGGAGGCGAGCCTCTCGCCTCTATACCCCGACTATCCATCATCCCAGTTGCAGATGATGACGACGAGGGACCGGATGGCGGTGTTCCAACTCTTGGGTCTCCTCTCGCATCTTGATTTGTATACTGGGCCGGCCCGCCCTGTTGTTGTTGTTGTTGCTGCTGCTGCTGTTGGTGATGCTTATTCTTTTTAAATAAGAATGCCATTGCTAATTATTTATGAATAGGAGTCGGATGTCCCTGGATAACGTTTAGGTGTTGCAAAGTGAGAGTCAATTAGAACGAAGCGTGCGTATACATTAATTATATCGGGTTGGGTCGATTTTTAGAGAAGCTATTCGGATGGTGTGCAAATGCGAGTGAACGTTACGGTATTAATGGCTGAATCCAAGCATGAAGCGGATATTTAAGGTTGTGCAGGTAAACTCGGAATATCGTGTAAGAAAGCTTCGAAGAACAGGAAGGCGTCAACCGAGATTACTATTCTTGGTGTTGCAAAAGTGTCCAGGGGAGACTAGTCCTCTCAATGTCGACGGTAACAAAAAAAAAGTTAAAATGCTGGGCGGGTGAAAGGCGAACTGTATGCGCCTAGGAAACCGGGATGGAGAAATGAAATAATAGAAGAGAGCGAAATGGAGAGAGCGGAGCCTGGAGGACGATATGTGTTAGTCTCACAAATCTTTTAGATATAGCAGTGGTGGGTATGAAACGCGGATAGAAGAAGGGGAAGGGGGAGGTGAAGACAGAGAGAGAAAGGAAAGCTCAAGGCGAACTTTTGCAAAAAAAGGTTGGTAGAAGATCAGAAGGTTCCTTCAGCGCCTAACCGAAAGTCGACCGTGAATCCGAGAGTGCGATAGGAAGAGAGGAGAGCGAAGAGCAGGGAATGAAGTGCGTGGTTGACAGCTAGAGGAGCCGTGTTGATCAAACCGCAAATATCATGAGAAGCGTGAAACTCCAAATAAAAATGATAACGATGGGAGAAAGGGAGAAGTGAAAGAGGAGTAGAATTGGAGGCGCCACTTGGGATGGGGGTTGAATCGGAAAGGTGTCGTGACGGAGGGTGAAGGTAGATGCGTAGGCGAGGTACCGCTAGAGAATTTGCCCAATCTGTTCAATCAGGGACAAACAGGTCTGGTCTGGTTTGTCTGGTTTGTCTGGGGGGCGGGTTTTTGTTTTAATTCCTTTCGCCTTCTTCCTTCCAGCACCATTCGGGGGGATTTTGCTAGTGCAATGTTGGTTGCCCTGTTGGATAAAGGAGAATAGGTCCTTTTTTTTTTTTCCTTCCTCCCTCAACGTGGGGAACCGAACCAATGCTACGGTGCTGCAGTAGACTAGACTGGCGGCAAACTCCCTTTTTCTTTCCCCCTTCTCCTTTGCAGTCAGTCGACCGTTATGCCAGTGCGTATCAGTCCCTTCCTACTCGCCTGAGACTAGCAAACTAGAAAGAATGTCCTGCTTGCGGCGGAGCCAAAAATAACAATCTTTCGTTAATAACGTTGTCAATTTGGCTTGGTATAACTCGATCTCGGCGAATCGAAAGAAAAAGACAAGAGAGCCGACTATACACGCCTCTCAATTGGACATACAAAACAGCAAAAAAAGAGAAACCAATTCGTCTCACACCTTTGATAGTGAACTTGAACGGAAAGCGACAGCAAAAAAAAAGTACTGAATATAACGGATAGATTAAAACTTGAAGAGCGAAGAAGAAAATTAAAAAAAGGTGCGAGAAAAAAAAAAGTCTAATAGTAAGGATTTTTCCAGAATAGTCATTTTGAGAGACCAGAGAATTAATTCAAGTGTTAAACGGGGAACAGGCCCAGGGACAGGTACAGTACTTAGGTAGCAGGGCTAAGGTTTCAGGTACGCATACCGGGGTCTCACTGGTGTGGTGATTAAGCCATGCGACCGCTCGCACCTTCTCACTGACAGGGCATCCCGTTGAAGCTAAAACACGAAATCGCGATTTCTCTTGAGAGGAAAATAGGGACAAGAGAAAAACTGCGCAAACAATCCACCTGCACCTCCACTTTTGCTCGCTTCTGCAATAGGATTGTTCGGGGGTAAAATGTTGGCAAGCAGGGTATAGAGAACTCTTGGGACTCACCATGCAAAGGAATTCAGGTACCCGTACGTTTGGTTTTGCAGAGCAACGTTGTTGGCCCGTTTCCTGAACCAGGGGGTGGATTTCAACCTGTAAGGGGCGTATCACCCAGCCGAAATGGATGAATCGCACTTGGAATAAGATCCCAAAAAGAAAATATCAAAATACCCGATGGATTACCAGACGAGCTGACAGATGGGTGAAAATATTGACAACAGGGGGAAACGTTGATAGTGTAAAATTTTTTTCTTTCACAAGGACGAGAAGAGACTTTTTTGATATGAAGAATTTCTTGGGGTTAAAGGAGGGAGAATCGACAGGGGCGGCGTCCACCAAATGCAGTTTGCTAGCAGCGTAGAAACTCTACGCCAAAATTACGTCTAGAGGTAGCTCAGGCAAGGAGAGAACCCCGTCCGAGTTTGAGCTGAGAAGGGAACTTTTTAGCATTTTCTTGGAATCGGAAGAATGGGTGCGATGCCTTTGAAAGCGAGCATATCCGACCCAATATCAAGTCTCATATCTACATATCTTTCTTCGTCATGTTGATATATATTGATGCTACTTTTAACTTTTTGGGGGATTCCCTTCAACACTGTAACACTTTGCTCCACCTTGATTAGGGTTCATCGCTTGTTTCAATTGGTTAAAATCGGTACCTGAAAGTTTTTTGTAAACCGTTCCTAAGTTCCTGCAGGAGGGGAAATAATAAAAACCTTGTCTAGACTTCCTCTCGTATTCGACGTTCATACATCTATCTCCACATCTAGATGGATACCTTTGTATACGCAGATATTAATTTATTTTTGCTGCGGATATGGCATTGACACCCAATCTGCACAGAGCCTGAACACCAACCCTCCAAACGTTCAAAGCTGCAGAACCTCTAATCCGTCAATCATAAATTTCCTTATCCGATAAAAATGGGTCTCAAGATACCTTCTATTTACGTGATACTCGCAAAGTCACGAATATCTACAAACTATTTTTGACAAGGTATACGTAATTAATTTCATCGCGTCTTTGTGTTCAATAATAGATTGGAGTGTATAAAATAAATTCCCCTAAATTACCTCCGAGGACTCCGGACCAAAAAATCATGAGGGGAAGTGCACAATAATGGGATGGGCGGTCAGGGTGAATGAGCCAACCGACATCCGCTTTGTTTCGCACGTTTTGACCACTAGTATACTACTACTACGGCTCTACCCGTGATATCAGTGACCCTTCCAATCCACATCAAACAATACAGGCCTACGATCGACGACAGTCAACATGTCACCGTCATGCTGTTCATGATATTTTATCCGCCACTCCGAGGATATCGATGCCAACCACAAAATTCCCTTCTCCTCATCCAAGAATATCCCCCGATCCATATCAGCAAAAAACTTCCTCTCCAGGCAAGATCTTCAATCCAAGGTATCGATAAAAAGGAATGAACGCATCTGACAAGAAAGTTTCAAAAGTTTCGAAACCCCATGAGGCGAGCAATGTTGATTAGCGCACCCCCTTAAACACCCCCCAATCCGGCAATACCTCCCAGCACTCGCAACCAACGCCACCCCCAAAAAGTCCCCCAGCCAAGCCAAGGTTTATCATCATTTCGAATAAATCACTGCCTGCACGATGCAGGTACAATCGACGGTAACTTTTTAAATGCACATGTACCCAAAACCTCGGATATCAAATGTCTACCAGGGAAATTAAGAACGTACGTGTACTTGGACTTTGGTTTGTTCTTTCCATGTTTACAGACCTAGCTTGATCACAAGGCTCAGATGCAGATGCTAGATGTGGGGGTGATGCTCATTCCAGTCGCCTATTTTGGTCGAATCTCGGTTGGTGCGACCAAGATGTCTTTGTAATTTTATTGACTGTGGCCATTTGGAATCCGCCAGCCGACAGGATTAGAAGGAACGCTAACGCAGGTACCAGTTTCTGCAGATACTTCTTGATCGATTGAGAGCCTCCTTATAAGCTTATCTTACATGAGATTATATATTTTATCATATATCTTAAAGAACCTTGATAAAACCAGATACAACATACGCAACACAGTGAATTTGCCAGGCTTCGAACGATCGGCTGGCATCAAATATGTCAGTTGCAGGGGATCCGGTTATTTCACCTCCTTCTGGTAACATTCTACCCACATTCACTACGGACGATTTGGAAATCGACCCCTTGACAATGGAACCCATGGGACATGGAGGCCATAGCCTTGTCTTCAAAGTGAAAGCCAAAGGATTTCCATACCCTTCCGTCTTGAAAATTGTAAGACCGAAACGCAGGCACATACGCAACCCTAGCCACTTGATTGCAAAATATTATAGAGGGCTGGTAGGCTGATAGGGCATATTCGATGAAAAATGATAGTTTCGGTTCACTCTCCCGCCACCGCCTACTGCCCGACCTTCGCCATTGATCAAGCCTCGGGATGTTGATTACGCCTATTTTCTATCTGAGAAATCTTCCTATACTCTGCTCCAAGGCCCACCAATATCATCCGACTACCATCCTAAAATATTAGCTGTAGTCACAATCCCTCTCTCATTTGAATCTCACCTCGCCCCAACATTTAGTGCTCGGAATCATCGCAGTAGGCGGCAAGCTCAATTAAACCTGCCAAAAGGCGAAATTGAATCCTATTTACCGCTGAAGGGAATACTGATTGAATATATCCCGGGTATTCGATTATCGGCTTTCAGTTCCATCCCAGCCTCTTTACGTGAAAAGATCACGGAGGGTATATCACATATCCAATCGAAAGGAATCTTACACCGAGACATCAAGAAACGGAATGTTCTGATCGTTCCAAAAATAGACATGTCGGACTACGGTGACAAGGATGAAGTGAAAATAGCCCGAGATATAGAGTTAGACGGTACTGAAAAGGTTGTATGGATAGATTTCAGCAATAGTCTGACTATCGATAATTTTGACGGTGAAGGCGCTGCAAGAGAGGCAGCGTTTGCCCAGGCACTCGATGACGAGAAGAGTCTAGTTCAGAAAATGATATCTCGGTTAGATAGATAATATTCTATTCTACATCTAGTCGTCTATATTCCCTAACAATACCCAATGTTTGCTCCCATCTGCCTATCGCAGAATGTATACTATCTCTTTCACTCGAATACTTCTCGTCTTCGAACAAGGTTTTCAGTTTGGCGGATTTTTCTCCCCCAAAGCGTTCCAAATCATCTACAATACTTTCAAGAAGTTCCTTCACTTTCTCTTCATCATCTGCGTATTTCTCGACATAGTCATCCTCCTCCATCTCACCTTCTACCAATTTGACAAAGTCCTGATATCGTTTCCCGCCCTTTCCGGAGCTAGTCGGTAACAATTTTACAGGCAAGACTGCTAGTCTCAAAGCTGTCATTGTCCTATAGCAAACTTCCGTGGTGTCAAGGTAATATCCACTATCCGCATCGCAATCAAGCGGCAAGGTCAGATCTGAGCCGCTGTATATCTCCTTTGAAAATTTGAAAGCGTACCCATGAAATGATATAGTCCTTAATACTTCTTGATGACGGGGTGAGAGCTTGGATAGAACGAAAAAGTCTATGCTGATGTTGTCCGAACGGTTGTTTGGGAGGGTAAACCCGTCTAAAAGCAGTTATTAGTTTTATGAAATAACATTGACAGGCGGGTTTTATGGCACTAACACTCGACTAGCAGGTGATCATTATTATATTCACCATATGTGACAAAGATCTCTTCACCAGGTTCTATCGATAACCAGAGTTAGCTTCAAATTTAAGTATGCCCTGAGCTTGCGCATGACTTACGATAAGCCTTCTGGGTGGTGACCGTAAGCCCTTCCTTCGAAAAGTTCACTGAACACTCCACCACCTGTCAGTCCCTGCGCTCTCCCCTACACTTTCGAGTATTTCATTTTTGGCAATCCTATTCAACATACCGTCTCCTCGCTCATTGAGTCGTGGTTGTAATAATCAATGAAAGGACACATAGTCATGCAATCCTCCGCCGGAACTTTATACCACTTCTTTGGTCTATAATATATAGTCCTTGTATTCACCACTGCCCAAGCCCATTCGTACTCCTGCTTCGAGAATTCCATCTTACTTGGCCCCTCCGCATGCATCTTCTTTGCATGTTCATAGTCCACTTCGAGTTTCTCCTGTTGTCGCTTAGCGAACGAGATCACCCAGGCCGAGCATTGTTCCAGAACGTCATCATGCCAGAACATTGGCATGGAGGACTTGAAGGACTGGTAACCCGGTAGGATTGAGATGAACGGATTGCTGCCATTACGTTTAGAATTGGCGACATATGCCGCTAGAGAGCTGTGGACAAAAGTTGGATGATCCACAGGGGAAGAATTGGGGAACGGGACGTCATGAACATTGAGCAGAAGGGACCTTGGTATGAAGGTTACCTCCTCGCCTTCCTACGCCCCGGATCGTATGATTAGCCCTGGGTTCAATGCAACCGGTATATACTTTAGCATATAAAGATGCGTTGAAACATACGTTTATCCGCTCCGAGGCCACAATACCAATCCCATGCGGTAACCTCGCAATCCTAACCTTCGACAACCTTGCATTCTTTTCGAAAATATAATCCAAAAGCTGCCCGTGCACTTCTGGTACGTCATCCGACAGGAAGTCCTTGGACGACGGTCGCTTCCGTTTCGGCATTGTCACAGACTGGCCCGCAAAACGCCGATAGCTAGCCGTTAAAGGTTCGGTCTCATCTGAACAAATCTAGGTTAACTATCTCAAGCCTAGGATTTCACTTGTTTCTTTTTATTTTTATTTTTCTTTTTTTTTCTCTCTGGACAAGGGTTTATCGATAAGGTGGTGTGAACATGTTGTGAAACCTTTTTCATGTTCTCCTCTGTTTGTTTCGCGACATTTGTGGTTGAGCTTCGGGGTTGGTGTGAAGCTTCCGGGTTATATAGGTTGCGAAAAAGCTAAATAGCCGAATTTCAGAAATGGAAAGGGATTGATCCTGGAATGTAAAGGTACTTGAGTACAGTACATATACATCTCGAGCAGAAGTCAGACAATAGGGGTGGGGCAAGCTCGAGCCTAGATGCCTGGTCCGTTTATTACTCTAGGACGGACCAAGTTCATTAAATTAGCAAATCATTGCGCAAGCCCGAGTCTAGATGTAAAAAAAGCTAGGCTAGACTAGACTCCAGGAAGTCTCTATATTCGGCTTAAACTAAGAAATGTTAACTCTCATTGCAAAATCTGCCGTAGCCGGTTCTATCCATCTCCACATGCGAAGTATAATTGTACCATATAGACCGCAACAAAATATGGGGTAAATGTATGTCTCCGCTATGCAACCATACGTTAGCAAGCTTGCAAGGTGAAGGGAAAACGGCACGGCGGTCGGCAAACAGCAGGGGCCGGTTCCTAGCTCAATCATATGCATCATGTTGACCGCGGCGTAGGGCAGAAAAAAAGCGAGCTGCACTTAAGCTTACCCGATTTTAACGTCTGATGCTACCATATACCGAGTTATATATACCTCATTTTACCCTGTTGGGAAAACTCCAGCAAAGTAGTCATGCTTCCCCACGATAGGAATACACATTCACTATATATATAAGGATAAATTAATTGAAGTGTAGCGGGTTGAGGTTACGCACGCCCTGCCAACGTCTCGTTCGCTCTCAACGGTTATCAGGCGAACTTGAGCTCAGGACACATCCTCCAACTCAACATTTACATTTTGTCACCAAAGATTGATATTTAATTTTGGACCAACATGGACTCTGAGTACGCACGCCCCCCGCCAAACCCGGACGTCTATCAAACTCCCGAGGTTGATATCAAGGGACAATGGGACGAGGCTTCGGTGAAAAATAAGACCTTTTTAATTACTGGTGGTGCGAGCGGGTTTGGTGCTGGCTGGACCAAGAAGCTCGCGGGGCTTGGGTTAGTTGGTCCTTTATATAAAACTGATCTCAACTTCTTTAGCGATGTTTGAGTTTTAATTTTCGTTCTACGCATACATACTAACCCAATCTATAGAGCGACTGTTATAATTGGGGATTTGCAAAATGGTCAACCTTTCATTGGTGAAATTAGGAAGGCGACTGGAAATCCAAAGTAAGTATCATATTCAAATACCTATATTGAAGCCTTTGGTAGATGTGCTAACTGGAATTATTCCCATAGCCTTCATTATGTCAAGTGCGACGTAACGGATTACAAGTCACAATGCGACATGTTCCGCAAAGCCTTGGAGCTCTCTCCTAAGAAGGCAATCGATTCAGTTGTATGTATTTCCCATGCATACGTATGATTCTTGGATTAACAGAGCTCACAAGGTTGCAAACGCTGGAGTCTCGGAATGTGGGATGAATTTCAGACCACAGCCATTCGGTAAGCTCGTTTACTACAGAACTATATTGAACTCGGCTCTAACAGTGCCTCAGTTCCCGGGCAAGCTGAAGACCCACCAAAACCTAACCTCTTAACAATGGACGTCAACACCACAGGCGTAATTTACACCGTCTACCTCGCTCTTCAATATCTTCGCGGCCATCCCCACCTTAAGAAGGACGCCTACCCAAACGCCGATCATGATCGATCAATCCTTCTCATCGGATCGATTGCATCTCTATACTCTCTAACCCATGCCGTTCTCTACAACGCTTCTAAGCACAGCGTTCTAGGAATCTACCGTTCTCTAAGAATGCAAGCCAAACCGGACAGGATCAGAATTAACCTGCTTTGTCCGTACTGGGTGAACACGCCAATTATCCCTATCGGCGCAAAGCTACTCCTAGCGGGTAATGACCTTGCGGATATTGAGGATGTGATTGATATTGGTGTCAGATGTCTCGGGGACTATAGTGTCGCTGGTCATATCTTTCTCATTCTGCCGAGGAGTTCGGGGGGTGTTGTTGAGATTTTTAACGATGAACCAAAGGCATTGGATGCGTTCAATAGGAACGCGGTGATAATATTGAATAAGCAGTCAGCGGTTGGGGGATTTATTCGATGGGCAAGGGATATCGTGTATGCTTTTGCTGGGTGGACGGCGTGATATTTCCTTAGTTCATGATGCTATTTAACTTGATGTATTCTTGCTGGCAGCAGATTGAGTCTTTTGTATTTTTTTATGTATTGTCGAGTATATATGTACAGCGGTCCTCTATTCCATCGAATGTGTACAATGAAGAGAACCTGAAAGCAAAGCAATATAATACAACGAGCAGGTGAACTACCAACTCGCCTTCTTCACACCCGGGAGGTCTCCAGCCAACGCAGCCATCCTGAACGGGAACTATATATTCCATCTCTGTTAGCCCATTTTTCCAGCAGATAGCACGCAGATATACTCACCCTCGCCATCTTGAACTCTCTAAGCACACCTCTTCCCTTCCCTCCGACGGTACACCTATTTTTTATCTTTGTGGGCTGACTGCTGACGGGCAGCTGCGTGAGTTGTAACTGTGCTTCAGTCTTTTCTCTCGGTGTGAATTGACTGCTTCGGACGATGTATCGGAGAGCTTTTCGTTCAACTTCGTGCTTGGCGAATTGTTCCCGTTTATAGGCGTCTCGGAAGATACGAGATTGAATGTAGCTGCAATAGACTCATGTTAGCAAGAACCTTAGAGAGTAGTAACTGAGAGTGGACTGGGGACTGAGGAGTTGAAAGTACCAGGCAAGCTTGTATGTCGGCTTTCCAGCGGACAGGAAGCGTCCCTTTTGAGCCACCATTTTGGATGACCTATCTATGCCGATAATTGGCTGGAATATGGAATTCTTATGGCGTTGAATCGAGGAAATTCAAGTACAAAAAGTTGTTCCGAGTTTTGGTGTTGAAGTCCTATGTAAGTAGTTTGTTTCTGATCACGTGACGATATTCGGTACAGAAATCGGAAGATTTGACCTCATACTCCAAAACCACACTTCGACCTAAACATCCCGCTTCTCTCCTGCAACCTCCAAACCAATCCGCCACCCACACAACATTCTCCCGAAACGTCCTCCTAAATCTCGATATTTTCTACAATCCTCATTCAAAATGCCAAGAATAGGAGGTCCATTCGCTTTGTTCCGCCGAAAGTGGCCGACTCCAGTTTGTATGCTCCCTTGTTCTGTCGAGGAGCCTCTTCCGA
>LDUD01000016.1:371148-416794 GCA_012184295.1 Dactylella cylindrospora
CCACTGCCGGCCTCGTGGTAGTAATATATAGAAATGGACGGCTGCAATTGGGGGGGCAGACCTGTCAAGTCAGTGCACCCCTTCCCTGGTCCGCGGTCGAGTCTAATTTATCCTCAGTTTGTCTCAGCCTTCAAGCTAAGGACCAAAACGTGGGAGAGAATACTTATCAATGGTAACTCAATGTAGGGATTCTTTCAATAGTCTGTCGCAAAATATGCATGCACAGTAAGCCCCGGATGAAGAGTAAAAAAAAAAACTCGAAAGGAAAGAGAGTTGAGCTTTTTTCCCCTTTCTCTCCTCTGTTCGGCTCTGAAGAACCTGGGGGAGCGCGGACGGATCTGTCGGGAGCAAAAAACTTGTCTTAGTTCACGATTTCGTATGCAAAGGTACTCTAAAACTATAATTGCCCTAGTGGAAAGGGAGAATAGGGCTACCGGTACACTTGGGGTACAATAAAGCTGAAGGATGGCTTGAAAGGAGAAAGATTTTTTCTGCTTCGTCGGATTCCGTTGGCTCCCTGCTTGGCTCGGTCGTACGTGTTTCTGGTGTGGATTGGTGGCACCGGAGTTCAATGCGCAGCTCCCTTCGCCCTGATCTCACTGGCTGTTTAGTTCGGGATGAGAGCAGAGCAGGCTTTTTTTTACTTATTTTTCTGGGGCTGCTGTACCTTTTTGCCTGTTAAGACCAAGGATGGACGCTTAATGACGAATTATATAGCTTGATCAGGTAGTAGGTACCGCCACGCAGGGGGCGAAAAAAGCTACACTACAAACAGGAACGAGAGAAGCAAGGAGGAAGGGAAAGAAGAGGCTACGAAAGTCAAAAAGTTTAAGAGAATGGGTGGTTACAGCTGAAGGATGTACAGAAGGCTCTGATGGTGAGTACCAAAGCCTTGTTCTAAAGTTGGGGATATCCTGCAAAAGCAAGGAAGCTGAGGATACCAGCAGGATACGAGCAACATGTGAGGAGGAGGATACCAGCAGCCAAAGTCACTCGCTTAAAGGAGAGACAGAGAAACAGGCCATCCTTAATCCACCACCATCAGGAGCGAAGTGCGAAGGACGGACGATGTGACGTTCCTCAACCGTTTGCAACAGTTGGAGGTCAATCCGTTTGAAATTAGAAATATGTGGTATCTCGTTACGAAGACGGATTTCATGAAATTATGTTCGGCTGTGGGAAGCCTGGTTGCTTTCGTCACGGAATCTGCAAAAACAAGTGAAACGACGATATTAAATTCTGCCTTCTGTTACCCAAATCCGATGTTGCTCGGGAAATTGGAGCTGGCGGTGGTGCAAACAGAGACGTGTTGGTTAACGTTCCGTGATGCTCTCTTGGCCCTCTAATAAACAGGAAGCAGCTAAGCTAGGCTTAAAGAAACCACAGAGAGAGACCAAACGAAACACTCTCTCATTTCAACCCCCATTTATATACGTACATCTCCCATATCACCAATATAACATTCATACCCAAATTCCGTGAAAATGAAATCAAATCTTCACAAACCCCGTTCGCATAGACGCAGGGTAAATTGATGTGATTCCCGATAAAAACTTATCCCAACATTTCTTCCCTTTGCCCTTTATCGGTATTTAGCGTCTCCGGGGCTGAAGGCAAAAAAGGAGCGAAGAGAAAAAACGTTCTAGCGTTAGTCTAGAAGCGGCCAAACCTTGGCTCAACCCGGCCCTTTTGCCCCCGAAAATAGCACCACTCGAACCAACCGGACGCCGGTCTGAACACCCACAAACCTTAAAAAACCCTCAAAAACATTGTCGCGCATATTATATATTCTCCTATCTAGAGACTTTCGCGAGGGGCTTTTCTTTCGGTTGTAGACGTCGGCGTAATCCTGGTTGTGAAGTCTCCGTTGTAATTGTCCTGGTCGGATTTCGGATGGTCTGCATGTATAGGCATTGCATTGCATCGTCATAGCTGAGATCTGGCTTCAACCTTTTCAGATTAGGAGATGTTTTAACGTTATCCTCGATATCTTCCCTCGTTGCCGCCCGGGATCCACTGTGAAACCAGGAACACCTTCTTTTCCCGGTATAAGGCTATATTGCTGAACAAACTTCACCCATATACCTCACTACGAGCCCACCCACCTATCCCAAGCTCTTATAGCTACGAGCTGCCCATATTAACGCACAAATTCCACGTTAGCCCTGCCATATTAATAGCCTGCAGTCTCAATTGATTCCCCATCCACTCTTTGACCCTCAAATCCAACCCGTGCTCCAGCTTCGGCGCAATCCAGTTGTAATCCGTAGTATCGACCAGGTCCGAGCTGTTAGCGTAAGCTAGATATAAAGGCTGAAGCTTCCGTGGACGTTGAATGCAGGCCTCTTCGGATGATCGGACACGCTGATTGTACGCCATGAACCAAGCTTTGCAACCGCGACAAGGGGGTTTGGATATCGCGATGGACATGTAGGGCGTTGGTTCGACCCGCTCGAGCTCTTCTTGTGATTTGACGGTTCGGAAGTCAAATGTGGATAGATAACAGTATCTTTCTGCTAGCTCGCACTCTGGGTGTAGTTTTTGATGTGTAATTGATTTAACTGGCGGCTTGCACGGGGATAGCCCCCACTTGACGTGACTCCAAACGTTTCCGACTTTAGCATTATAATTCTTCTTCTCCAAGATGCTAGCGGGTGTCTCTTTGGCTAGTATCCTTCTAAACATCTCCTTCGCCTGTTTCGTCCCCTTTAACCTTAACGTCTCATCCCCGGCTTTTCTCTGACCAACGTCCACAACCTTAAACAATGCGTCTGCTGCAAACGCTTTCCTCCACCTCCAATCGCTCGTCGCCTCGATTAGCCTCTTTGCGAGTATTATCGGCTCCAACAGCTTTCTCATATACTTGCTCGGTAGAAACCCGTCGCTTGAATATCCGGTCTTGATGATTACATTATCCATCAGCGTGAAAATTGAGTAATCGACCAAATCCCTTCTATCTGGATGTCCCGCCTCCCAAGGGAACGATTCTCGCAGGAAACTACCCAGCTCTCTATGGAATTCTGACAAAATCAATCTAATAGGCTGATACAACGCCGTCGGCATACTTATCGCTTTGTATGGTTCGAAAAGCTTATGGAGGAGCTGTGAATATCGGTGAATCTTCTGAACGAACTGTTGGATCATATCAGCCGCTGCTGTTTTTCTCTCGGTAGGACCGAGGAATTCTTGGGTTATGCTGCAGAGCTTGTTGTGCCACTTCATAACTCGCCGCTTGATTCTCTCAATCATGTGGGAGACTATAAGCTCCTGTATCTCTTTCTCGGTTTGCCGGAACCGTACCAAACTCGCGCATGGAATGGGTTTTCCTAGCCGTCTCATCACCGGTGAATATAATTCTCGCAGACGTTGGCAGCGCTGCCAAATCCCACCGAGGTATGCAACGGTTTTGACATGATCGAGGTCATCCCCGCAGAGAGTAATTATAAGCTTGAGGTTCACATTCGGTCCTCCAGGCGGCTTGACCAGAGCCGCTTGAACTGCTACTCTCTGGCCCCCAGGTCTTGAAACACAAATCCTTGCCAATCCTTCAAAGATATCCCCAAAGTTGGCTGAATATCGTTGAGCCGCTTTGCACCTAGATAGCTGAGGCTGCCTAGGATACATCGGAATTGGCCTCTCTCGATGTCGCGGTCTCGGCAATATACGCTGCATAAGAAAGATTGTGTATAGGCATTGTTGAATTGTAAAATTGAGGGATGGCTCTAAAATTATACTATCATGGCGATTGTGTTGAATAACGAGAACGTGCTGACGGTCGAGTTCGAGGGTCCGGGTATTCGGGTGGATTGTGAAGCTCTTGACTATCTTTGCGGGGGCCTTTTCGCACTTCTTCGTCTTGGTGTCATTTTGGCCGCTACCGCGCTTGAAGAAGTCCCGTACCGGTTGGGTGCGGAGCTTGATTGTTTGGAGCATCGTTCGGGTTGTGCAGATATATACCAAATTTTAAAACAAAGGGAACGATAAAACGGAAATGCTGTGTTAAATATGCTAGCTACTCTATGGATGAACCAATAGAATGACATGGCGATGTAGTGAGGCTGCATACAGCTCTATAGCCCCCGAGAAGTTTATGATGGGGGACTGCGGCGGTGGACATCTCGTGGTCTCTCTAGTGAAGATCGCGCGCATATGCGCTGTCACATAACTGGCGGGGTAGCATCGATAGCGCGAGAAGGTAATTGTGAGCCATAATCGCCACGAAGGTGCTCCTATTACCTATTTTGATCTACGGTAGGTCTATGCAGGGTTAGAGGAGAGTTTTATAATTATGCTGGTTGAATTCGGGTACACCTAAGTTGGCCCGAACCTGCAGTATAACACATTCCTAATGAGACCAAAATTGGGAACTCAGAATGAAAACTAAAGCTATTGGAAATAAAATAAAATTATTATCTATTGATTTGAAGCCGATACTCTGCCCTTCTGGGCTTCCTTTTTATAAAATAGTAGTTTTAGCAGCTGTCTAGGACCCTCAATCGTGACAACCGTGTGTAAAGGGGTTTTCAACAAGACGAATGGATATATATGGTGGCGTGTTGTGGGACGTGGTATTTTTATAGTGTCTACAAACGCAGTTACACCTCTCCAACAACTCTTTAAACTTGACCTCATACAACATCTAAACATGGATGACGACGATCTCCAAAAGATACAGCAAGCTCGCCTACAGCAGCTTCAGCAGGAACAAGGCTCTCCGGGTGGTGGCCAGTCCGACCAGAGGTACTTTGCCCCGACTTTATACGCACACGCACTTCTGCCCCTCCCCCGCCATCACCCCACCTTCGAAACCTAGATACTCAGCCAATAACTAACATCCCTTCTACGCAGCGCCCAACGGGAAGCCGAAACCGAAGCTCGCAAATCCATCCTCACACAAATCCTAACCCCCGAAGCAAACGACCGTCTTGGCCGGATTGCCCTCGTAAAGGCAGAACGAGCGCGTGATCTCGAAAACCGGTTAATCATGATGGCAAGGTCGGGACAGATACGGCAGAGAGTTACGGATGATGACTTGAGGGCGATGTTGGAGGGGGCGAGCGAGGCTCAGAAGAAAGAGGAGAATAAAGTTGTGTTTCAGAGGAGAAGAGGGGTTTTGGATGATGAGGATGATGATTGGGATTAAAAGGATCTAGCTTTAAGGATTTGCATTTGGATCCTACATGAAGTACCTAGATAATATATGATATTTGACTATCTCACTGACTTACCTTTGGTTAACCTTTAGCATAGTTTTGAATTGGTTCCTCCTATCTTGAGTTTTGAAATATCCAATACCAATGTATTCAAATTCGCATAATGAAAATGTCATTTTATTAAAATAGAAAATACACTTATTTAGATGCTTATGTGCTTACAATTCAAAAACAACACTGTCTCGCGAGGCCGCGTTCAAAGTGGGAGGGCTGGTTTGACGAGCCAAAATCAACGGCTATATTATAAACCCTGAAGTTGTAGTACCGTAGGATCGGATATAAATACAACAAGGACGGTAGTGTATCTTTGATACTTTCTATTAGCAACCCATCCTGACGGCATTCTCTAATCGAAAGAGTCGTAACGAGGGAATTACTTACGTAGCACCAGCTACTATTAGCTCTATCATTTTCCCTCTTGTGAGCAACGACAAGATCGTGAGGAACAATGTTGTTGAAAGCGATATGATTGTTAACCTTATTGTGGAATGATTGATGAAGTTGCAAATGATGACTGGAGCTAGAAGAAGTATGACTATGAGGGGAGTTATGAGAGCGCGAGCTAGAAGGTTTGCATATTTCCGTGAGAAAATGTGCACCCGCTCATCCCTAGAGATATCCGAACGGCCCAACTAGTCTACGTTAGTAAATCTGATAGACTTAGATTCTGCTATGACCCATGGATCAGAGAACTCACTCGAGCAAATGAGAGCAGCCTATCGCAGATGTATCGTTCAACCCATGCTAAAACACCATCGCTCGGGGCAGAGAAGCACCACAAGTCGCGAGAATGCTGCAAAAACTCAAATTCTTTACGTTCAATACATGAATCCCCGGCATGCCAATTTCGGAGACTTTGTACGTCACGAGGGTCTGCTGCATTCAACTGGGAAATTTCTAAACTTCGCTTTGCTAACTTGTCTTATCGGCTTTCTATCAGCAAAAGCGCCTCTCGCTCGGAACTTTCTCGAGATCCTTACCGAAGCTTGTTAGAGTTGTCTCAATTCTGGATATGAGGTTTAGGCGTTCCTCGTTCCTGTCCTCGCGGCGACACCCTAGGAATATAGGCGAATCATTTTCATCGATTTCCCTCAACTTCTCTTCCAACTCGGAAATTTGGTCCTGCTTTAGAAGCATTAAACGCATTCGTAGTGATGAGAATCTTCGAAATATCTGAAACGATTCATCGGCAGCCATCAACGCTGAAAGCCGAGGGTAGCCAGCAGGGTAATCTTCAACTGATCGTATTTCTCAACCATTGGGACGTCCTAAGGTGGAATGTAGCGTGACTCGAAGGGGAAGCTTACTTTGGTATGTTAGGGAGGGTGCTTCTAGGTGACCCGCATTGCGGGGGGGTTTGCTACTCCAGGTATATAGGCGTCGAAAAGGTTTCCGCACCCAAGAAGCACTTAGGCCTGAAAGCGTCCTTCGCGGTTTGATCTCGGCGACGCCTATCTCAAGGTCGGGGCCCAAGTCTTTGCCTATGGTTGGGCGGTCTATTAAGAAATTGGTATTCGGGCAGGGGGATACTGTATCCGTAGTCGGGATTGACATTGGCGCGCGATTTCCCTATAATGAGCCTTGATCTTGAGCGCCTCTACCTCTGTAATTCGATATATCGATATATGTGTCAAGGCCTTAAAATTTATGTCCAGTAATTTAATTATAGCTATCAATTGGATTAAACGCGGGTAACCGTAGTGTGCTATAATAGTATATTATTCCCACCGAGATCACTAGCTAGCTATAGGTAGCTGCTAAAGCTTAGTTGTAGACCTATGTAGACGTCGGAGAAAAATATAACTGTGGGGAGGGAGAATATTTGTACTATGTTACCTCAAGTGCGTAACGTAAGACGCCTTGGACATTTGATCTATATATATACTACCGGCTACTCTTCCGTCCGTGTGGCACAGCACCCTCATCAAGCCCCAATCACGGCTTGCTGACTTCCGTCCTAGAAATATTTTGTGTTGGCAGGCGCGCTATTGAGCTTTGGGGAATTTGATTCTGGCGAGGTTAGGGTACCAGACAACATGCAACACAGCATTCGCGCGATGTCGGCGAGGTTGACATTTTGGGGACTAAACTTAGCAGCTGAACCGAAGCAACTCAGTGCGGCGAGTGTTTACGCACTAGTGGTGACCTTTCGCATGCATACGGATCCTTAATCATGCATATGGCGTGCACACACGTCTACAGCCAGCTACGCTAGCAGGAATGCGATGAAATTGAGCCTGACTACAGCGAGGCTTCGGTCTGGAGTACCGGAGTACACTAGAGCGCATGCATGATATATATATATATTGACGTAGCCGTGCCACTTTTGTATAAATATGCACTCGAGGAGCCCGATGCCGTCGAGAAACCTATCGACAAGTTTCTAGTATTACCTCTAACCCCATTCTAAAATCCTCGAGCACCAAATTGCAAAGCGTTGTATAGCTTGACTTATTATTTTCGCAGCGCCCGCAATCAGTCTTTTCCCCGCTGACCCGGACTTCGAGTTACCCTGCTGTTTCCTTAAGATGGCTGCTAACCGAAACGCGTAGGCCTCACCTCTCCCTAGTAGTGCCGATTTGGTTAGAGACTCATCTGACTTCTCTCTTTCGTCAGTCACGAATTTGAAGAGGAATTTATATTCCTTGCTGAAGGCGATAGACCCCGTGTTACAGCCCCTGTTCAAGGTAACAGGTACGCAGTTCGCGACCTCGTATATCTTCGGCAGCAGGGACAGAGGGTTGGCCCTCTCTTAATCGGGACGGCTCAGGATCAGACATACTCACTTTGTTATGAGAATGGGAGGAAGTACCAAGATGGTCAGCTATTCAGCGAAAACCAACTGGATCCTTATCCATAGGTCTATATATATATATATAGCTATATAGTTTATAATACAACAAGGACCTACTACCGCAGGTATAGATCTGAGCCTTGAATTAACGCCGCCATCTTTATATATATATACATTCTATATATAAAGGGAAGCAAGGTTGGGCGAGGTTTCTTGTACTTAAAAGATATCTTCACCTCGCGAGTTTTATGTGTTGCTAGACTGTCAAAAATATTTAGATAGGAGGGACAGCTAGTAGCCGAAAATAGAAGATAAGCTATCAGACCGACTTCATTATTCAATACTGTCTACCTACGGAATAATTATGACCGCAACTTATTGTCTCTCATATTAATATTGTCCTGGATTATGTCTTATAGATCTTCACTTGGAAGTTTCTAGTCGCCCAATGACTTGAGGTATTTCGGGCATTGGAATATGGAGAGGTGAACTTCTCTAAGCACTTTGATAGACTGCTGATAGCGTTGGTTCTGGTGCAACCTCGGAGATTTGAGGGTGATAGGTCAGGAATTGGAAGTGCCATCTCTGGGAAAAACGTTTCGTTTGTAGTGATAAAGAACTTGATTACCTCCTGGCATTCATTCTTGCCTTCCTCCGCAAAAACTTCTGGAAGCTTCATCCTCATAGGCAGCGATTCTTTACCGCCAAGCGGGATCCTCAAACAGTACCCCACGCCGTCCCTCCACAGCAGGTTTCTGACCTCCAACGAAGGATGGAAGCTGAGAATGCTGACGTATATTAGCGCACCCCCCGTATTAGTAACACTGAACTTCAAATCTTTCCCGTGTTCGACCTGGATCCAGTCGTCCACTATATCGTGGTCTTGTTGTAACTCTAATTTGAAAGAATTTACGAAGATGGGGTCCGGGTGCTGGTTCTGCAATTCCTCAGCGAATTTGAAGGCCGCCAAATGACCCATCATGGATGCGAGAGAGCCTAGGCTGTCCTTTCCATCAAATAGATGAACTGGTAGGACATTGATTCCGCTATTCGTATCACCCCAGATCTTATAAAAGCCGTGCTCTTTGGTGACATAGGAGGTACAGGTTTTAGTCATATCTTCGCACTGGACGAGCTGTAAAAAGGGGTGTCCTTGAAGCAGGTCCTGCAGGTGCTTCCGAGCGGGCTCGGGTAGGGAAGCTGTGAGGGCGACACGGCTTTTGCTAGACGAGAAAACTTTGACTGCTTTCCAAGTTACAGAGGCAGCCCGGTCCCGGTTTATCTTGTCTGTATCCTCATGGCTAATCACCTCGAGAACTGAATTAAAGCTGCTGATCGACTTGACTCGTAACCTTATTGAGTCCTTATTCCCATCTGGCATGCTTTCGATTTTGAGCACTTCAGGACTAAAGTATGGAAAGGCCTCATACTCGTCTCCCTTGTTTACTCCATGGGCTTCCCCAGCATCGAGTATTATACCCCCATCGGCGGCATTATAAAAAATTTTGACGAATACTGCCCCCGCCCCCCCGCCTCCAAATACGTTTTGAAAGAAAGTTTGCATATCCTTGTTGCCGTGCCACGTTGGGGTCTGCTGCGGAAAATATGATTTGAACATGGCTTTAATGTGACCAAATAGTGTTCCCGGTGTAATTTGTGCATTTTTTCCACTGAGGAGGCTTAGAGAGCGATCAAGAAAGTAGCTGAGAGCTCCTCGCCACATCTTCTTCTTTGGTAGCCAGATTTCTTTAGCTCTCCCAAGAGGGTCGCAAGCTGTAATTACAATGCAGTTTTGGTGATTAAGGATCCGGTCAAGCTTCAAAGACGAATCGCGAAGACCATCTGGCTGCGCCTCGTACAAAGCGTCTTCGGAACCAGATTCGGATTTCATGGCCGGATTATATTCGATGAACCGAACAGCACCAGTGACGCTTTGATCTGAACGCTTAACACGCCCAGAGAAACAACAATCAAGGACTAGTGTCACATACATACCATGATCAGCCATGGCGTTGATGTACTTTACTAGCTTATCACCACTTAGGCAAACTGGTTGAATTGGGTCGTAAAGTACTAAGCCAAAATCTCCATTCTTGGTTTGAGTTCCATGGCCAGAAAAGTGTATGTAGACGTGCTTTACTATGCCACAAGATCCCTCTGCCACTACCTTCTCAAGTATGGAGCAAATGTTCTCGTAACTTGGCAAGTGTTCTGGGGTTTCTTTTGGGGTGTCTCCGTCACCTTCTGTAGCCGTAAGATTTGTGATCTTGATTTCAACACCGGTTGTGGATTCTGTTTCAAGAAATTTTCTGATAGCAAGGACGTCTTCCACAGCTCCTTTGAGCAATCTGCTCTCAGGACGCGGGTCTGTTGTAGCTTGGCGCAATATTTCAGGGCCTCCACAGACATCGACACCAATTAGTACGGCCCAGTGGGTGTACTCAGGATTTGCTCCCACCTTTGCGTGGCTCATAGTGTCTTTATAATTAGAGTATAAGGATTATTGAGAGAGAATCTTTCTACTTGTTGTAATTATCCTGAGAGCCGCTAGGTTAGGGCTCTTTGTGAGAACGGGAATTCTACTTCCGGATCCTCCATGACGATTCAAGGAGCCAAATTTATAACCTAGCCTGCCTCGAGTCTTCAGCGAAATGTGCAAAACGCAAACAAAAACATTCTGCGCTTCTCTATTGGGCCAAGTTTACGAGACTAGTTCAATCCCTAATGACTGAGATATTGGAAGTTTCCGAGGAAGTACGATCACACTACCGATATCCGCGATTCTACACGCAGTTTGGAAATCACCAGGGATAAATGATGCGACCAAACGGTAGCCTTGTGGACCGGGTGGAAAAAATAGAGAAGACGATCCACTTTCTCACGACTCTGAATAGTCTGGGACGTAAACTCTAGTTGAGATACCAATATTTTGGAGGGGTCTTGGATCAAGGGTCCCTCACAGCCTGAGGAAAGATTCGACCGCTGCGCAGAGCCCGGTTTTCCGTAATCTCGCCCGTCTTCTCCCGTTTTGAATTTACATCACGAACTTAGGACAAGCCAAGATATTTACTGCGTAGCCATGCAGGATCCTTTGTATTGACAAAAGCTCTGATAAGACAAAGAAGCTCAAACCGCAAGGTGGAAGAATTGCATTCGGCGACGTGGCTTAAGCCACAGTATCCCCCAAGTGATAGTATTTTTGTCAGAATTATATACTCGGGCCGCCTAGCTGCATTGCTGTGCAGATCATGACAAGCCAAGACGGAGGGCAACGTCCAACAGCTAGATTATGGCTCATGGCGCATGAAGATACATTTGTGCTTACTTATTTACTTACACTTAGATACTTATGTGGATACATGCGGATACGGATACAAGAGTTACTTGCAGGGCAAACATTATAGATAGTACAAACCTAACCTATGCTCTCTTGTTGCATATATATCTGTATGCTGTACCTAGCCAACAAAGGCTTTGGAATAGATATATTGCATGCATAAAGATGCATCCGCAAAACGCGAAACCAGGTAGGACGCGTGTTACAAATTGAATCATAATAATGGTGACCTATCCGCGGGGGGACAACAAGTTCTTTCTTTCTTTTCTTTTCTTTTTTTTTTTTTTTCCCTTATATTTCAACTTGGAGAAACAGGGTTCGGGGCTCCGACCCTGAACATTCGAATTTATGATTTTTTAAAATACCTAAGTACTCAAGCATATATATATATATATCTGCGCGGTATAGAAGTTACTGGGAGCGGGTGATAAGCTCAATTGATTCCGAGGCGTTATTTGCACAAAAATCTTGGAAATAGCATATTCTAAAACGAATCTTGATCTAAATAGAACACGATTCGGCAATTTGGAACCTCCAGACCTTCCGTCTAATCTTATATCCAATAGCAAGCCTCTAACGGCGGCAAACTATACCAATATACGATATTCTTTTGCTTCGCTGGCACTGGAATTCAAACAAATTTCGGTGCAGCCTACTGCTACCCGCGCACACCCCCTTGTTGTAATTGGAACCAAATTCGTTCTTCTCATTTAGCAGTAGCGCAGCCACAGCAAACTTTTAGCGAGAGGTGAGTTGCACAACTACCAAAGGGTGGTACTAAAGACTGCAAATATCTCAATTATTCCGGCGGCCATGATGACACGATTATAGCCCTATCGTTCGATATGCCAAACCTAGATAGAGCTGCTAGCTCTCGAATTTCTAAAAAATTCTACAGTCGGCTGATGGGTTGTATAATAGCACGGATAGGAAAAACTGCTGCACACAGCTGTAGTAATGGACAAGCACAAGCACCATGATTTGTCGAACAAATTAGACGAAGAGATCGCATGGCTCCTTTCTCAGGAAGAACCACCGGAACCCAGAACTTCAATGTCGCTCCAACATCTACTCATAAATCGATATCACCTAACCGGTGATGAATACAATTTGGAAGCTGCTATCAGTCACGGGGAAAATGCCTTGGTGTTACTAGAGAATGGCTCCAAGGAGCTTGCTATTACACTCCTCAACCTCGCTATTCTCTACAATACGCTGTATCATCATACCAACCAAGAGCACCATTTGGACAAATTTAACCACTACGACGGTTTATACTGTACAATTTCCGAAATTCCCTCTAGCCGCCTATCTGATTCCGTTTTTCCTCTTCCAGGGGAGGGTAATCACGAAACGCTAGGAGTGGCAGTTCCAGAATCTAGTATAACTCCAAAGCTGCGTAGTTTGAACCGCATCATATTCTGCAGCCTAGGCCAAAGTGGCATTACACATACTAACGATCAAGACTACCATTACCGAATACTTGACAAAAATTTATCCATGAATCCGCGCTCCCAACCTATTGGGGACTCGAGAGATATTGATTTTGGTATCAAACTTTATGAGACCCGTCAAAACCCAGAGGATATTAATTCCGCAGTAGATCTCAATAAGACCCAAGTAGATCACTTGACAGGGCACTCGCAACAGGCGTTGATGGATCGGGCGAGCCACCTATTAACCATCTTAAGGTGCAATGGGGGTACACAATCTGCAAAGGCGTTTAAGGCGATCAAGGAGCTTCAGAACATCAAAGATAAACTTCTGGGTATATTTTCTCAGAAACTGCGCCCTGAGGATGTAGATATGGCTCGTAGCATTCTGGAGTCATATGCCGTAGAGGCTGAGATCTGTAAGGATGCACTTGATCCAGATGGGGCAGAGAGATTCATCTCCGAAGCCTATTCAAGCGAAAAAACACCGGAAAAACAACAACAGATACTTTTTGCACATAGCAAAGTTCTTGTGAAGCGGTATCTAGAGACGGCAAGCAAACCATATCTGGACAGCGCGATCAATATACAATCTCAATCTCTGTCCCTTTTAACCCGTGAAGCGCCCACCGCAGCCATTCACCGGTACCATCTCGGCGCTTTGTTATTTACACGATATTTGGATTTTCGCGACAGTCAGGATTTCAGCGCCGCTATCGGTATCTTCAAATCGCTTGTCGAATCTGTCTCAGAGGGTAATCCGATACGATCATTGAGTTTGAATGTCCTACGGAGGCTTTATAATGCCGGCAATTTTTATCTAGAGGATGACGAAGCGTTTGAGAAAGAGGCCGAGGCAGTGAAGGTGACCGTGCGGGAGAGCTTTTTCAACAAGAGATTCTGCCCCGAAGCGTTATCTGGAGTCGCTAGGCTGTTTGGAAACTGGGCCGCCTCAGGTGCTGGCTATCGGTTGGTCGGAGGATACGAGACGCAACGATTTTTTCTCGACTTCGCAATTTTGTGTTATGAAGAGAGTCTGAGGCTCACGCCTGAAATTGATATTCGTTCACAGTGGGTGGCGAAAATTGAGTTGGGAAGCGCCCTTAAAGATAGACTCACGCTTCTTTACCGTCGCTGGGGAGGCTTTCCAGCCGACGACTTGGATCTTGAGAGGGCGATCAAATATTTGAGAGAGGCCAATGCGTCCGAAATCAACAGTACCTTTCCAGTACTTGGTGCTCACGGCCGCCTTGTCCTCGGGGAGTTACTAAACATACGATACTACCGGAACAGAGACAAAAAGGATCTAGAAGAGATGGTTGAAGTATTCCTCGAAACTGCCCGGAGCCCTGCTATTGGCGCATTTCACCGCATGCAGGCCGCACGGCTCGTGGTAAACCTCCCGGCTTTTTGGAATGAGCCATCTAAGGCTATTGCCATAATCCACGAGGCGATCGAAACGCTCCCCATGATAGTAACAAGGTCATTGCCTCGATCTGATCAACAGCGAAATATTAGTATGATATCGAGGGTCGCATGTATGGCAGCCGCGGCGGGATTAGAATCTGGAATTGACGCGGAGGAAGCCTTGGGTTTCTTGGAGCGTGGTCGGGGAGTCATCGCCAGCCTTATAATGGAGAGTCGTACAGATACATCAATGCTTGAGCCTGCGGTAGCCATCAAATACTCTGAAGCTCGTAAGAAGTTGGAAGACGCCATAGGCGAGTTGAAAGGGGAATCCCAAGACCCTACTAGGGTTCACCCTAGTCAGCATATCTATGTCTCACAGTCACAAGCCCGGCTTGATGCAGAGAGAGCTTTCCAGAAACTTATCAAAGAAATCCAAGCTGACCCTAAGACAAAAGGGTTTCTTAAACCTCCGACGTTGGAGGGGGTGATTGGGCAGCTTGGAGAAGATACAATTGTTGTCTTAAATTACACTCCATTTAGAAGCGACGCCTTTATCCTGAATAGACAGCAAGGTTTGAGTGTAGTCAAACTTGAGCGGCTGACGTATGTAGATTTCGGAACAGCAATTGCGCAACTCAACCGCTCACGCCCTTATATAGACTCTAGACTGCTAGAGTGGATCTGGGACGCTATTGCTTGCCCCATACTTGAGAAACTCAACTTCACTCAATACCAACCAAATCTGATGGATGAGCAATGTCGAATCATTTGGATACCTACTGGTCCATTCATTAAGCTGCCCATCCATGCCGCCGGTCGACACGCGAGGGGTTCTACAGAGACGGTCATGGATAGGGTCATCTCCTCTTACAGCTCCTCGCTCAGGAGTTACTGTTATGCGAAGCAAGCTAGATCAGCAATCACGAATGCTCAGTCCGATAAAATCGAATTCCCGAAGAACTCCCCCAAAAATGCCTTGCTTGTCGGAATGAGCAAAACGTTAGGTTTCCCAGATCTCAAATTTGTAGATCGGGAAATTGGAAAATTGGAAAGCCTGTGCCCGAAACTGGGCATTAATCCTTGGATACCGTTCGTGCGAACTTGTGAAGAGATTAAGAAGAATCTAAAAGATAGTTGCATTATTCACTTTGCAGGGCATGGCTACTCAGACCCACTTGATCCGTCTCAAAGCGGTATACGACTGGAGGATGGACTTCTCACCGTCGAAAGTATCCAGAAACTTCGATTAGAAAAAGAAATGCCTTTCTTAGCCTACTTGTCTGCTTGCTCAACCAACACGAACGATGTGGGAAGCCTTGCCGACGAAGGTATCAGTATTGTCAATGCATTCCAACTTATCGGTTTTCGACACGTGATTGGCACACTCTGGCAGGTTGATGATAGTACTAGTGCAATAATCGCGGAAGGAGTATACGATCTCCTAAGGGATTCGAAGGGGCAGATAACTGATCGGTCAGTGTGTACTGCAGTTCACGCTGCCATAGTCCGACGTCGGGATCAATGGTTATATGAGAAGGAGAAATTCGAGAATTCAAAGGAACAGCAAATCCAAAAGGGGCCGGATGACACGAGCGTGTATGATGAGTTCTCTAAAGAGTACACACCAGGGGGCTCCGAAGATAACATAGATTTAGCTGCGATTGAAGACTTTCTCGGTGATGAATTCGGGGTGCTTAGTTGCGGGGTCAGATTTGGAAAACGTTCCGCATTCTTTCCCAGAGCGGATCTGAATATATCAGACTCTGTGAGCCAAAATCTTGTTAAAGATAACTTTCGCACAACTCGGACGCTGGTGAAGGCCGAATGGGTTCCCTATGTGCATTATGGTCCCTAAATATTGTTTGGGTGTATCTGGAAGGTAGAATCGAATGTATGAGTTAGAGTTGCTGGAAAGTCCTAAGCTGCACGAATGAATGTCTTTCTACGAAATTTCATATATATACTTTAATTAGTTTGATGAACGTTATACCTAGCCACATGTGCTAGTATAAGATTGCAACTCTCTTTTATTCACCTAGCCTCAAAGGTCCCAATTTTCTCGTGCCCAGAACTTCATTAATGACCAAGCAATACATCCTCCTTACTGGAAATCATGGCGGATGGAGGTTTCAACCATTCCGCTGATCTAGAGACACTTTGCTTGTAATGTATATATTGGAATTAATCAAATTGCACGAAGCTTTTACTCTGTGATGCAAGCCTCTTCACACAACAGCAAGCTGCTTATGCCAATGACTGCACCCAAGAGTCGGCGGGCGGGATTGAAACTCTCCGTCCCAGGCAGCCATCATGCACATCCGTGTCATAACATAAACTTTGCCAAAACGCCAAAAGGAAAGCTATGCCCGCAATTGTAAATCGTTCGCGAACTCACATGAACAGGCATTCCCCCACTAGTTCGCGACGAGGGATATTTCACCCCCCTCTTTTCGCAATCTACGTCAGCCTCTAACCTCAAACATGCACCCAAGCGACCATCCAGTTCCAATTTCCACGTCCGATTGTCCACTGACCGCGACGCCAGGACGACGCCGGGACGGCAGGAAGGTTTTGTTGGATTGGACGTTGTTACATAATCCAGCTTGATGAGTCATCAACCCTGGCCGCCAAGTGCTGACTAAGTGGGACCTCAACTGCAACATGCAACACCACCCAACACCGCCTCGCTCAAAGCTTCCAGATCTATCCCCAATGCATAACCGCGGCTTTCTTTTGATCCGTTCGAAGCCCCATGCTGCCCCATAGCCTTTCTGGAATTCTGTACTAGGTTCTCCTATCCATTCCCCCATGCAATATGAAGTAGGACATGACAAGTTGGGTTAAGAATTCCCCTTCGGTTGGAGGTAAACGGAATTAACTATGAAAAATCCTTCCTTCTCACCGCGATTCCCCGTGACTTCGTGTATCCAACCTTCTCGTATAGAGCGTAGAAATGTCTATAAATTAGCCTCGAGCGCGCCTCTGTCTGGAGAATGTCTTTTCTATTCATCAGCGCATTCTTCAGACAAGCAGCCCTCCTCAAACAAAACCAAGCACCTCAAAACTTTCCCAGTTTAAATCGAGCAGAAGCTTCACCTTCAACTTCAACTCCCTATTCTTCCTCCTCCTACGCAGATTCACCTCACTCCCCTTCCTGCCCTTGCCGCTCTTCGGACTCAATCGCCAAAATTCCTCCCTGCTTCGTTCCTCTGTCCACCCATTTCTTTACATCTCCAATCGTCAAAATGCCTCTCGATCATTTCGGCATTCGCATCCCAGCGGACAAGTGGGAAGCCACGAGAACCTTTTACGAGGAGACCCTCAAATCGATCAATTACAAAGTTCTAGCCTCGTTCCTGGACGGCGGCGTTCTTGGAATGGGAGATGAACATCCGGACCTTTGGCTCACCAAGGTTGACGCCAATGCTAATCCTGGGGATGGAACGCATTTTGCTTTCCGGGCTGAGACTAGAGCTCAGGTTGAGGAGTTTTACGCGTTGGGGGTGAAGAATGGTGGAACGTGTAATGGGCCCGCGGGGCCGAGGCCGCATTATGGACCTACTTATTTTGGAGGGTTTGTTTTGGATCCAGCGGGGAATAACGTTGAGGTTGTTTGTCATGCTCCTCAGTGAGGGGTTTTGTTTATTTCATTGGTCGAGAATTTGAACTTGGGTGTGGGAAAAGTACGGGCGGAGTTCGGTTAGTGTAAGAGTTTGAGTCTGTGATTCCATTAGGTCGTTCCTATTCAATGTTTAGGATTTTCTTTTCTTCCCTACATGTATTCGTTATATGTATTACTCTATTAACCAGAAAGCTAAAAACAATCGATGAGAGGCACTGAGTAATTAAAGTCCTGAGCCTTATTTACCATCATCTTTATTCAAACCTCCAAAAACTTAAGCATGCAAACAACCAAACCTTTTGAGAAGAATTGATAACATGAGAGAGCTAATTTATTGCAGCTAAGAAGGGTTCGCATCGGCCGAAGAATCTTTCGCCTGCGAGGGCGGTGTCCATTAGTATGCTGTTCCGCACGTGGCTTCCATGCCTGGACCTAGTATAGACCACGGAACTGCACGACCGGATTTCTTTGCGACTTACAAAGCATACATAGTATCCGCACCTCCCCGGATCCCTCTAAACCGGGCTGAACCCTCAGCGACTCGTGAACACCATAGCAACCAAAATGGTCTGCCAGCCCTCACCATCTCCCCCAACCCGCCTCCTCCACCCCACCTTACCAACCAACCTACCCGCCCGCTGGATCCCCCATCGCGTCTTCGTCATCCGCCACCGTCGCCGAAATATATGCTTCCCCATAAAAAGTCGATCCGCACCATACCTACACCTCTCCCTCCCCAAACCGCAAGCCGACCAACCGCTCCGAGTCGACCTGCGAATCATCGGCTGGCGCTGGGCTGTTGCGGATACATTGGATCCGGAGACCGATCTCCCGTCATTAGGGTTAAATGTTAAGGGTGTACCTGGGTATGATCCTTCGAAGGATGCCTGGGGGAAGAAGATTAGAAGAAGGCCGAAGGGTGTGTGGGGGAGGGCTTGGTGGAGGGTGAAGAAAGCCGGGAGGAAGGTTGGGAGGAAAGTGGGAAGTGTGTTGGATAGAGTGGTTAGGATGTTGGAGGAGAGGTGGGATGAGAGAGGGGAGGAAGATGCTGGGAGGATCATGGTGGATTTGAATTTTGAGAAGTATATGAGGATGGATCCGAGGTTTTGGGGTTGATATCATGATGGGCTTTGCGTAGATTTGGTACCCGGCGCTTCAAGGTTGAATTTATAGATTCTTTGTATCCATGGTGGAGTTTATGAGGTTCTCTAGGCTTTTGATATGCGGTGCGCGAACGGTGGCTGCTAAAAAGGAAGAAGGACCTTTAATTATAAATCTTTTATCTATTCACAACCCTGAGGCCTGTCCTATATACACGATGAAACCAGCTCCCATACATACAAAATTCTCCTCCGAAATCTATCTGATACCTTTCGAATATGTACAGCATCAATCCACAGCTTTAGAGCTTATTTCGCCAATCGCCCGGCATTTCTCATAACCCATGACCACAAAGCAAGTTTGGTTTTCGTAATATTGTACAGGTTTATAAGATAGAATCTTAAAGGAAAGGCTTGAGGAATGAGGAGAGATCTTTTCAGACTAGAAAAAAAGAATAGAAGGAAAAGGGTATCCAGAAACGCCGGTTTAATGTGAAGTTTTGGTTTTGGAAGAAAGATAGGAAAGTAATGAAGCTTCTACAGACGGTATGTTGAAGATGTTCAACCTAGAACATATTTAAGCCCTTTATGCCTTCGAGAGATTCGAGTCTGTTCCCAGCATGCGAAGTATTATCTCGTACCTATTAATAATTCGTCAGTACACCGGACCTCAAATATTAGTCCAACTCAAAAGGGGGAACTCACATTCCGAACATAATCATCGAACTCGGCACCACCTTCAATATATGGCTCGTCAACCCTCCATACATAGCCGCCACGCCCTCCTCCTTCAACACCAGCTTGAAACACTGCACCAGACCCGTATACTTTGGTTTTCCATCGCTCAGTGGCGCCTGCCGCAGCCTCGTCCTAACGACCTCATGCGGATAGGTCACCGCCGTTGCTATAAGTTTCGCCGCCCCCGCCGCACCTCCTTTGCCCACGTAGTCCAGTAGGATATCCGCCATATTCTCCTCTCGACCAGAGGCTATGCGCCTATCTTCCCTTCTTGCCAAGGCGAGCTTCATGCGTTCGTAGAGCACCCATTGTAATGTCGATTCTGTTACACCGAGATAACTTGCGGATAGACCCTTGTATAATCCGCGAATTCCCTCATGACGGACCGTTTGCTTTATGCAATCCCATGAATTCTTGTATTGTCGAGTGGATGTGGTGCCGGTTTTTGCGAGAGCTGTATCCTTATCGAGCTGTAATCTGGTCTTGACCAGCCAGATGGGGTTGGTAGCGGTTCCGGTTGCTATGCCGGCGATTATAGCGGCGCACAGGTGGACGCCAGTGGATTCTTGGCCGTTGTTGAAGTTATCGGCGAGGATGCGTTTGCCGTTTCCGTAGGTCCAAAAGTTGATTGACCTTTATAACATACGTTAGAGCACGCTCGAGTAGGAGGCGATCGGAGAAAACATACCGAGCAGGAACGACGCCAATCAGATTAGGACCTAGTCCCTTGAATAATGCCCTCCATCCTTCAACCTTGTATACTTCACTAGAAGTCGCAAGCTCGTATTAGCTCCTATATCTCCAGATATACCCTAATTCGATGTGAAAACAAAGGGGCCGTACCCCAATAGTTGGAATGTCTCCTTGAAATGCCGTAGCCCCATTCCAACCGCCGTCTCGTGCCCCGTTAACGCAGCATTCCGAGCCGCAATTCTATTTCTGTAAAAGTCGCCTTGTAACCGCGTCTTCAAAACATCAAGCGGAGATGTAACAACAGCGGATGTCATTCCACCGACACTAAAATCCAGAATAACCATCAGTATCATCAATTCGCCATAGATTTTCCGGGTTATCATCACCCCGCGGTGGGGTGTTGAGGGTACCTCAGCAACCTACCCTCCAGCTATAAAATGAGCGAAAGACTTGCCCACCAAAGGATTGGTGGATTTTGTAGGTTCAATATCGGGACGAGGTAGCGCAGCGCCTATTTCTCTATCTATTGACAAGTTTCGAGGTTCGTGCGATTTCCTCTGGTGGTGCGGTATGTGTATCGCAGCGGAAGGCGAGTCCGAAGCTGTCATTCCCAAAGCCATGTTGAACAAAGTTTGTTGGAAAGTAGCTATTGCGATCGCCCGGTTCTATAGATGGAAAGGAAAAGACGATTTTAAATAGGTGTACATTAGTTCGGCTTATGTCATTATCATCTTATAAATGAGGGCGGTGTATTTGGGAGGCGATTGATGACTTTTTGAGCTTGTTAGTAAGTATTAGGTGAAGCTGCAACATCGTTTTGAAAATTTGTATGGCCAAAAATTTTTTGAGTTTTCTCGCTCTCGCAAATTTGAGGCTTCTCCACATCAAGTTAGCCTGATCGTATTCCTCACCTCTGATTCGCTGATTCGGCAATAACGCATCCTTACACAAAGAGATGTCGGATATAACAAAAAGCTACAGATATATGACGGGAAAAGGCAAATAAAGGCCGTTCCAAATTTACAAAAGTGCTTATGAGAAAGAATATCATTATTGCCCGCGAGGAGCTGAATCGTGACGGCCATCCATTATCAGTAATTGTAGATAATTGACAGAATGGTGTGATGTTTAAGAAGCAGGATATACACAGGGAATAGAATTGAGGATGAGGAGGTATGGTGGGAGGACTAAAAGTCGTAGAGGAAAAACGCCGTTATGACCAATGTAAAAAAGAAAATATCATGAAGAAATATATAAAACCACGAAAACAACTGAACTTTCTTTTAATACAAAAGGAAGAAAAATTAGATAGTGGTCTCGTATGGAATTGGTACAATGGTCTGCGGCAAGTTATCCGATGTCGACACCGTCCTGGCATCCCTTGGAAGAGGGATCTGTCTCTTCAAGTGAACGTGCTCGCCGTTGGCCTTGGCCTCCTTTCTCCTTGCGGCGTTATCCTTAACTCTTCGGACGAACTCTTCTCTGCACTTGGAGTGGAAGATGTGCTCAATCTTAACATTGACACGCTTCTCGATGTAGCGGTTTCCAACCTTCTTGTGGACAATGATACCGACAGCGGACTTGGTGACGTTGTAGACAATGCCAGTCTTTCCGTGGTAGATCTTGTATGGCATACTATTCACTATTGTTAGCTCTCCGTTTTCGACACCCCGGTTATCCCTTTGTCGGATGGAATCGCAGTATCCTGTCCCACGTCCAAAAGGATCCTTTGAAGCCATTTGTTGGTAAAACTAACCCCTTCTGCTGAGCACCATTGACTCTGATGTCGACAATATCTCCGACCTATATGACCTCATATCAGAACCCAGATTCCTTGACGTTCGATCCAATGTTGGCCGAATATACCTTGTACTGATGAAGATAGGTCGAGAGGGAGATCATTCCCGTCTTCTTGAAACCCCGGGAGAAGGCATAGCGAGTACCGGCTCTGAGACCGCCTATATTATAATCATCGTTTAGCTTCCAGGCATTCCCTCCACTTCGAAGCTCCAAGTCCTATCTGGATTTGGCGAAAGTTGTCCGTCCGTACCTGATTTACCCATTGCGTCGGATTATAGAGTCGATGAGGGGGGAAAGGGTGTCGTTAAACGGGGTTGGATGTCGAGGGACTTCTTGTCGGAGATGATGGAGGATGGTGAACTTGGATTGAAGATGCCTTGGAGACTAATTTTGCTCTGCTTGATAGACCGCACACAGCAGCAAAAGTGACCATCAAACAGGGTCAACACTTTTCTCCCACTTTGTGGTGCGATCTTGGCATCGAAGATCAAGCTAATCCGCTTCCGGAATAGCTTCAATAATAATTATAGGGCGCGAGTGACTGCCTTTCCGTTTTCTGCCCAATCTAGCTGCTGCCAACAGTCAAACGAAAAAGTTAGTGGACTTCAAATCTTCAATTTCAATTTCAACATTCGACATTCCTCAATCTATCACCAATCCGACATATATCGACAATCGAAGAGCTTCCAACATCCAAGCTCCCACTAATTCGACAACATGCCTCGCGCTCCGTAAGTCTCAACAATACCATTGATTCGACATTTGGCGGCTCTGAGAGGTGAAGCTCTGGAAGAAAGTTTGTGGGTGTTAATGTGGGATTTTTCACGATAGACGCACCTACTCCAAGACCTACAAGGTCCCACGTCGTCCATTCGAGTCGGCTCGTCTGGATTCCGAATTGAAGATCGTACGTTAGATGGATGGATTGCGGATGACTTCTCCATATCCAATTCTACCAAAATTCCACTCCCCATCAAATCTAAGGCTTTACTAACATGTCCAAATCCAGGTCGGTGAATACGGTCTCAGAAACAAGCGTGAGGTCTGGCGTGTGCAACTTGTACGTTGAATCACCATGCCCTGAGAAGTCGATTACATCTTCTCAGCCCATAAAGTCCACTCTTATGCCTTCATGGCATCATGATGACTTGTGGTTAACATTATCGCGCTCTGTCAATATAGACCTTGTCCAAAATTCGTCGTGCCGCCCGTCAGCTGCTCACTCTCGATGACAAGGACCCTAAGCGTCTTTTCGAGGGTAACGCCTTGATTAGGCGTTTGGTCCGTGCTGGTGTCCTTGACGAATCGCGCATGAAGCTCGATTACGTCTTGGCCTTGAAGATCGAAGATTTCTTGTATATTGATATATGCTCCAATGCTTGATTTGAGAAGGCCGACACTCATGAGGTTGTGAATATAGGGAGCGAAGATTACAAACTCAGGTTTACAAGCTCGGTTTGGCCAAGTCGATACATCATGCCCGTGTCCTCATCCGCCAACGCCACATCCGGTATGTTTACCTAATATTAAAACCTACCAGAGTAACTTGTGCTAATAGTTCCATAGTGTCGGCAAGCAAATTGTCAACGTCCCATCCTTCGTTGTCCGCCTTGACTCCCAGAAGCACATTGACTTTGCCCTGACCTCGCCGTTCGGTGGCGGTCGTCCAGGTCGCACAAAGAGAAAGAGGAGCAAGGCTGGTGAGGGTGGTGATGAGGATGCTGAAGAAGAGGAGGAGTAAACGGTGTACCCCTTTAACCTTTTCTTTTGCAAGCTTTCTTTTCCATGTACATCATAATATTTCCCTTTTCATTACTAAGACAAGTACCTTTTTTATCATGGGTATTATATGTCGACCCTAGGGTGTTTGTGACCCCTTCTTTCCTGCATTTTTCTAATGTCCATACGAAAAATTCAATGATACCGAAAAGCCTGCTTTAATTATCGAAAAACAGGCGAATTATGAGATACAATATGATTTCTTATATGTTATTAAATGTGACTTGAAATGGCTATATTTGTTAGATACCGAAATCCAGGCGATCTTGGATTCTCTCGCTCGAAGAGCCTCTAACTTTGAGTTGGTGCCCTTATCTTATCTAACATAATCACGTGAGTATTCTTAGGGCTTTCAACCGAAAAGCTGCAACACACCAAGCTGGATTGTGTGTGGGACATCCAGCAAAAAGCTCAACACTCAATTCTGATCTTGAGACTATCCCATCCTATCGACACTCGGACACCATTTATTCGACAATCCCGACCTTTCGAATTCGTACGTACCTATACTCCCTTCTGCCTCAATACAGGACTGCTGGACTCTTTTCGATCACAATCCTAACAATTCTCGAAAACTAGACCCCGTCACATCCTCAACATCAACTCTTAAACAATGACGAAAGGAACCAGCTCCTTCGGAAAGCGCCACGTTAGTATTTCGATTCCTGAGATATCCCTTCCCGAATTGGTCTCCAAAGTGGATATTGTTGTCACAATATGGATTGCGGGCTTGTTACGATGGATTTGGAGATTTAAATAGAAGGAAATCGAATATATTGAAGGACCTAGGCTGATGGAATGTCTATTGGACGATATAGAACAAATCGCACACTCTGTGCCGTCGTTGTGGCCGAAGATCGCTTCACATCCAGAAGCACACCTGCGCATCGTACGTTCCTGTCCTTGATTGAGCTGCTGCTGGAGTTATTCAAGATCTCTAACAACCTCTATAGATGCGGTTACCCAGCTGCTAAGACGAGAAAGTGTACGGCTTGACCCATTCAACTACTACCAACAACGACCTACAAGTGCGAGGGATGCTGACTTTCGATTGATATAGACAACTGGTCCGAGAAGGCCAAGAGAAGAAAGACCACCGGAACCGGCAGAATGAGATACTTGAAGACCGTGAGCAGACGGTTCAAGAACGGTTTCCAGACCGGAGCACCACACAACGCCCGAGGACCCGCAAAGGCCGAAGCTAAGGCGGAGTAAAGGAGTTACTCGATGAATGGTGCTTCTGTTTTACATTTTTTCTTTCCTCTTGTCTCCTATATAATGCATGATACCGACCATCATCTGAGGCTCCCCTTATTATCACGAATTCCGAAAAGAACCCCTTATCTTTACGACCTTCACATACCGCTTAGATGATAGCCTCATGATTGCCGTGGAATACAGTGTCTTTCGTGGGCATTTCTCATCTTCCTACACCTGCTCCGGACAGTTACATATCACCTTACTTTTTGTCATGTATATTTTATAGTCTTTCTTCCTTTTTTACTCATGGGTTGTATTCCTTATTTTCCATGGATGCTGGTGTTCTTTATAATGAGAAAAGCCGGGATTGTCCTTTGAAGAAACTTTCTCCCCCTTATAGATTGCAGTGCTAGATGGTCTCGTAAATCAGACTCAACCGAGCAGGCGGCTAGTAGAGAGTAGTTATCCGGCCTGTTAGACCGACTAAGCCTATAAGTAGTATCTCGTAAAGAAGAAACATATATTGGGTATCATAAGCTCCAATACTATCAAATAAAGACCCAAATAGACGCCAATAGCCCCCGAAAGCTTATCATACACTGCCCCCTCCAGAATCCCCCTCCCCCATATATATCCTCCCCTCTACCCACTATAACTCAGATTCTTCTTAACCTGCATCTCCTTTTGCCTCTTCTCCAACTCCAACCTCTCCACCGCATACGCCAACCTCTGCCTCTGCGCCTTCAACTTTTTCAACTTCTCCGCCTTTACCGCATTCCCCGATCCTCCCGCCGTACCCCCACCGCCTCCACCTACCACGGCGCTAGCACTCGAACTGGCAGCAGGCTTTCCAGCCCCGCTCGGCTTCTTTAAACTATTCGTAATCCGCGTCTCGAGCAACTCCGCATCCGCTACCAACTTTCGTTCTTTGAGTTCCAGCTTGTGGATGTGTTTTTCGGTTTCTTTGAGGAGACGTTCGGTTTCCGGTTGGATGGTGGAGGAGAGGACTGTTTGGGCGGTTCGGAGGTCCGATTGGGAGATTAGTTCGAAGTGCTGGGGTGGCAAGTAGTTAGCATACGGTGTAGCCATAGCAGAGCTTAACGTATTCGTCTAGTGGGTGGGAATGTGGTGTGTTTCTCTGCTCGTGAGGGAGGGTTTACTGAACGTACGCGATTCGAGTTTAACACCTTTGATAACCGCGGGTAGTCTGCGACGGCGGTATCGAGGACTTGGATTGTTGTTTGTAGGGTCTCCGTGGAGAGGGTTAGAGAGGAGACGCAGCCTGCTAGGGCGTTCATGGCTGGGTGCTCGAGCTTCTGGTAGCTTTACGAAGTTATTGTTTATAAGTGGGAGAGAGAGGGAGCGGGTAAACGAGCTGTTGTGTTTTGGTTGCTCTGCCCGAATATCAACACACAATTCTTTAAGCCTAACATTTCGGAGCAAGCTAGAGGAATACCTCAATGAAGACAAAGTTGAGGCTAAGAGGGTGTGTTTAAAGATGGCTATATTGACCATGTTTGATAGTACTTTTGATTTCCGCATGCTTCATGGATATAATTGTAAAGAAACCTTTTTGTCCCCGCTATAAAATGCTTCCCAGAGCTTAAAATACAAAAACGCCGATAAAATGCTTTGTACAATGTCCTTCAAGCCCCTCTCCCTCCTCGATTTACAGCCCCTTCTTCAGTTGTAAGCAAGTCGCCGCCGCTTCGTTCCTCAACTCCATATTCTCTAGCACATTGTGTAGTCTTGCTTTCTTATTCATCAGCTCAGCTTGACTAGCCTTATCACCCAACCTTCCATACTCGACAAAGCCTTTATCCAACAATTCCAGCCCCCTGTTGAGATACTCTGCACACCTCTTCTTATCGTCTGTAACCTTTCCTGCCATTCCAACTTGTGCATCCGCAAGAGTGGTGAGACAGATGCCGTTCAACTGGGCGTCCTCGCACTCTAATATCTGCGGCATTATTGAGTCTAGAAGGGCATACGCCACCGCGAATTCGTGCAGCTGAATTAAAATATTTGCGAGAACAGCCGTAGCGAGATATAGAACGGGGAGTAGCTTCGCTCGCCAGGAGATTGCAGCAGCTCGAAGTGTAATACTTAGAGCCTTAACTGCCCGGCCGCACTTGGAGAGTAGTTGTGCTTTTGTCAGCATTACTCGAAGTCGTGCCGAGACATCCCCCTTGTCACGTTCTAGATCGTCGGCCATGGTATTTAGTAAGTCTAAAGCTTCGGAGTTGTTATTTCGACACATCAAAAGCTGGGCTTTGCAGAGTTGAATTTCAACCAAAGATTCTGGCTCCGTGGAAGATGATGCAAGGAGCTGTTGTAGATTATACTCTGCTGCAGCATAATCACCACTATTCGAACAACCGGGTTAGTTTAGGTTCACCATTACGATGAATGTTGAAAAGAATCCTCACCGGAAAAGCTCCCTCCTCAGCCGAATCAGCCCTCCATATGTAGCCCAATGTTGATAATACTTAAGAGTCCTCAAGCTTTCGGCGTCCATATTCTCAAGTCTGTCCAAAGCTTCGTCGAACCGCCCTTTTTGCGCTATCAGGAATGCGCTCCTGCACCGAGCCTTCACGATGTCCTCCACCGGTGAATTTTTCCGATATTTTGTCACAAAAAGTTCGCAATTCAGGATTGCCGCATAGCTAACCCCCAATCTACTCCACACTGTTGACTGCAATATCAATTGCGACCCGAAGGCATTGTGTATCCCGTGAGATACATTTAAAAACGAGCTCCGAAGAATACTCTCGAATGCATAGCCCAGCGATTCCGCATTCGTTAGAGCCTGTTTAGCTTCGGACAAATGAGCCATGGATTGTAGGTGATACATTTTGGCTTCCTTGGCTTTGACTTTGAGGAAACTTAGAGACTCGCGCTCCATTCGAGCTGCTATTACCTCTGGGCAGTCTTGTGGGTGTGTCTTGTGGAATTGGTATAACCAGGACAGGGCAAAGTTGAGGCATGCTACATCTTTATTCTCACGTGCAGTGTTGACTGTTTCTTGCATGGCCTATTGTCTCATTAGTTTCGCGATCGACTAGATCTATTGTAGTTGAATGGAGGGGACCTACCAATACAGACTCTCGGTGGCACCCAAAGTCAGCTTGCAATACGGCCAGATTCAACAATGCATATTGGTAAAACGTTCGGTCCCTCGTATGCATCGTATAATCGAAATATTGATGCAAGCACTCAAACGAACCCTGATAATCCCCGGACCTCCAAGAATTCAGAAACTCGACATAGTATTGAAGATTCGGTTTTGACGCTCTGCTATCCAATATCGAGCGCAGCTGATTATGCATTTGCTCGGGGACTCTCGTCCCAAGTCTTTGCATGCAATCAACTTGGAATTCTAGCAGCTTTTCAACATCATCCACCGAAACCATACCCTGTGCCCTCTCGCCCAACAGCTTCATCTCTTCCACGCCCCCGTACAAGTGCCGAACAAGCGGATGGTCCTGCGGTAGTCCCGCTAGAAACTTATCATTGATAGCCTCCTGCGTTATGACCCCCGTAGAAGCTACCAGACTCGTATTTCTCTTCTTCCATTGTGGCATGCTCGGTTCCCTATAAGCTATAAATCCTTGCCACAGCTGTACCGTCTCCGCAAACGGCATTCTCGAGAATTCTAGCAGCGCCCGTCGAATAAATGCACCGAGAACGCTGTTTCTGGTAAAGAAACTCTTTTCACCAGGACTGCGAATGTATGTTTTCTCCGCTTTCTTTGGGTCCGCGAGGAGAGTTTCGAGGTTGACAATAAAGCTGTGAAGGGCATCGTAGGAATTGAGCTCCCAGAGCTTCTTAAGGAGAAGGTCATAGATGGTTCGTCCGGTAACGGCGGAGGGTTCGGCTATTGTGAGTTTTTGAAGTGATTCGAGGGTTACAACGGTGGATGGTGGGGAGCTCTGACAAGTATGGTGACCTCTTTGAGCTATCAAGTGCTGGAGAACGAAGGTGAGAACCGGGATAATGGACGGTGAGGGTATGCGGGATTCGATATAGAGGGATATAAGAGCGAGGAGGGCGATTTTCCCAGGGGTGAGGTACCGCCCAGTGGTGGGGTCTCGTGGAAGCCGGGATGCATGGGTCTGCATTCTTGCAACGAGCAGAGATATCTCGTGGGTGCAACTATAGATGATCGGATTGCAGCATCATTGAAGGGTGAAAGTTCTGTTTCGATATTTGATTGGGTAAGTTTTCACCATGCATCCTCCAGCTCCCGCCAGGTATAGAGATAATTTCGCAGAGTATGGAATTGACAGAATGCTAGTCAAGATGGAAAGTATCGAGAGAGGGTTGAATGTTTGGTAGAAATCCGGAGCAACGACAGAAAAAAAAGCGCGTTGTTGTCTTTCTTTGGGCAACTCGTCATTCGGCTGGTCCGTGCCGCATCCCATCCCAATAAGGCCTTCATTGCCGTGGCCTCATCGCATTTTGCCAGAGTTCCATCTTCTTTCCTTCGTTCATCCCAAATTCAACCTCCGAGTGCCTAGATACTAGACGATAACGACGGAAACACACGTATCAAAATGTCGAACTCTAGCGGAAACAACACTTATCTCCATAACGGCCAAGTTCTGCAGAGGTTCGTTTTCCTGCCTGTTCATTGAAGCTACAGTGAATAAGCTAAGAGAGAGTCACTAACATATTCTCCCTACCAGCCGACCTCTCACAGCCAGAATAACTGGCTTCTCCGAATCTGTAATCCAATTCGTCGGCCTCTACTTTTCTACTCTGCTCTCCGTACGTCTACTCCTGCAATCCCCATCACTCTATCACCTCAAAATACTAACACATTTAGCAGTTTGACGCCCAAGCATCTGCCGAATCCTCCTCCTTCGCGACTCACAACAACCCATCGCTTGCAGGTTCCAGCCGTGGTTCTGGCAGCGCTGGTTTCGGTGGAGGTGCTGGAAGGTCCGATCCTCGAGGGCCTGGTAGAAGGTTGGGAACTATCGATCAGGTTAGGGGACCTGAGTGTAAGAGCTGCCAGTAAAAGGCGCACATTTGAGATCGTGAGGTTTAGGGCGTTAGGTCAACAGGCGATATTATTTGTACATAGTATGCATGGTTTTGTAGCATGAAAGCGGTACCCAGGGATGTTGGGTTGGAAATTAGAGGTGGAAGCGATTTGCGCTATCGTTCATGCTACCATATTCAGACAATTAACATTTATCATTCACCTAGAGAAGCGGTAGTCATTCGGGATCTATGTATGCTATAATACAAAAGTGAAATAGACCAAAACATCACAGCTCGCCATGATTCGCATCAACCGATTATAAAACCCACAAGATAATAGGGATACAGAGCGCCATCTATCAATATATACACTTATGTCTTCACAAAACTATTCATCGGCAGGCTTCGATGGTTCCGCGATTTGCTCCACAGGTTTTTCTACTGCTTGTTCTGCTGGCGGCTCTGCTGGCGGTCCCGCAGATTGTTCCACGGGCTGCTCAGCAGGGTTTTCCACAGGCTGTTCAGCTGGTTTTTCCATGGGCTGTTCCAAAGGCTGTTCAACAGGTTGCTCAACCGGCTCTTCAGTAACTGGTGCAGGGGGAGGAGGCACCGGGGGCAAGAACTCGTCGTGGCTTTCCCTTTCTGCAATCGCAGCGGCAATCGAGACTTCATGCTGTGCGAGTTCCCTGTCAAAGACCATTTCCGAATCTTCTTCTTCTCCTGAAGGTGATTTACGCTTCAAAGGATTAACAGGTGGTGAAACTGGCTTTTCTGGTTCAGCAACAGCGGGGGCCGGGGCCGGAAGAGGTGTTGGGCTCTTCGCAGCCGGCTGCGGAGCCTCTTCGACTAGAGCAGGAGTAGGGATAGAGATTGGCTCTGGCTCCGGTTCGGCTTTGGGAACCGGTTCTTCAGTAACCATTGGGGTCGGTTCCCGAGGGGCTGGCTCCGGGGTAGGATCCTTGGGCGTAGGAGGCTTAGGTGTGGGTTCTTTAGGTGTAGGAGGATTTGGTGTAGGTTCTTTTGGTGTGGGAGCCCTGGGTACAGGCGATGGAGATTTCATCTTTGCTTCTACAATCTCTTCAATTGATGCCTCAACAATGGCCTCGATAGGAGGAGCTACTGGAGGCGGAGATATCGCCATCGGCTCGACTGTTCCTTCCTTCTTCACAGGAGCCACAACATCAACCGCAGTTGAGATTTCCATATCGGGCGTTGCTTCTGCCTCGTGGTCTCCTTCATGCTCACCATCGTCATGATCAGCTTCATCTCCTTGCTCACCGTCGTGGTCATCAGGGGTCCCATCCTCTGCATCACCCATCTCAACATCATCCTCTCCATCACCCTCCCCGTTATCTGCCCCGCTCCCCGCGGCGCCACTCGGTGTCGCGGTCCCTTCACCCGTTGGGAGAGCTCTACCATCCTCGGCGAACGTAACCATCTTCTTGAAGCCGGGTTTCCTACCCCTGCCAGGTTTCCTTCTCGGTGGTGGCGGTCGCCTCTTAGCAGGCTGTGCGGCCGAGGCAGAAGCACCATCGCCAGCAGCTGCCGCCGCGGGGGCATCTGGATAAATATCCTCAATTCCTTCTTCAACAATCATAACCTTCCCGTTTACCATTTTCTTGACCAATCTGCTATGACGGCTGTAAGTATCTGGCGGTCGTCCAAGGTATTCTCGTTCCGATGGTTCATCTTCACGCGGAATAACCGTCCATTTATTGGTCATGAATAACCTAGTGTTGGCAGGTGCCTTCTCAGCCTCCTTCTCCTCGTCTTGTGGCTGTCCTAGAGTGCCATTTCTGGCAGCTTTCAGCAGCGTCTGCGACATGGGAGTCAGGAGATGCGTGTCCTTCGGTAGGGGAAGTTCCGGTGGAGGCGGGGGAGGAATATTCTTCTTTGCGATCCACATCCATTGTTTGTTCCAGCGACGAATAGGGAGACCTTCGAAGACATCATGGTCGAACTGTTGTTGGTTGCGGACGGCGCGGCGAGATTGGCCGGTCGGACGGTACTACGATAGTAAAAGGGGGAAGTTTTAGCTACGGATTTCTTATCGTGTTTAGGACAAACATAGGTGGTGATTTAGTAGGGAGAATATACAAGCGTGATGGACATTTGTTCAAGTGGGAGTGAAAATCGCGTAACGCAATATGAATTTTAACGAATACCAGTATCTCACGCGGAGGGGCAAAATGGGGAAGCGATCGGATCGATAAGAGGAAAAGGGATTAAATGAAAATAACAGATAGACTTACAAACGAAGTCCTTGCAGACGACATCCTACTAGACTAGACGGCAGACACACGCTAGAGACTGGTGACCCCCCGAGTCCTCACGGTATGGACGGGTACGAAATTCCTAGGTTTAACTGATTTGTCGGGATTTTTCTCTCGCACGTCACTGTAAATGGTAACAGGTACAAGTGTAGACGAGAAACAGAAACAGCCCGGACTAGTGCGGTTGGTGATGCAGGCGCCGAAAAGAGAGTTCTAAAAAGGTGACAGTACGGGGGAAGCAAAATGCAAGTGTAAGGAATTAAACGAGGGCAGATAGATATTGGGTGGGAACAATGGATGATGGGTGGGCAAGGTAAATCCCCCAGCCCTTTCTTTCCCTAGGGTGTCTTATTCGACCGGCTTATTCAGACTACGAGCACTGGGGGGAAAGGAAAAAAGAAGGTTCGACACGACCGTACCGATCCCACACCGGTCCCGGAATTGGGTTATGCACGGTAAAAGGAACCAAGAACAAAAGAGGGTACGGCGCGTGATAGCGGGATGGGTGTGAGGGGTACACTCGCTTCGTGATGGATGAATAATAAAAGAGTTAGAGGGTGTATTGGTGGGAAATATTTTAAAACTGGGGCTTGATCGGGATGCAGCTATTGGGATAGGGGCACTTGGATTTGTGAAAGAAGAAAATGGTGAGGGAAGGAAGGAAAGGGAAAAGGAGGAAAAAGAAGAGGAAAAGGGAAAGGGATCCTTTCAGCCAAACAAATTACTTGACCAGCCTGCATAGAGTGGCGCAGCACCAACAATACAACACAACATTGTGTCCCCAGCATCCCATACAAGTTAAGAACTGGTCTTCTGCATGCATGCATGTGATAAAATGTTTTCAAGGACAATTCAGAATAAATTATATTACCCAGAAATATGCCTGGACAGGAACAATTCCTTCGATGGAAGGTCTTTAGATACGTCATCCTCTTAGGACGGAATTCGGAGACGAGCGTTCAGACGGAAGTCTCTCAAGAAGCCATAGCGCCCGCGAGAATCCTCGTAGCCAGCTCGGACAAAATCTACCCAAGAAGTTAGCCTCTTTTGCCCAGGATCGCCGCCATATTAAGCAAGGAATGGTGTAGGTGCACTTACCCTCATCTTGTCACCCTGGGGCATCTCCTGGTATACTTCATAGACGCTCTTGCCTCTCTTGTCTCTGATCGCACCCAGTCGGTTCCCAATAACAAGGCCAGCAAAAAATCCTGCCGAATTGCTACGGAATTTGTTAGTACCAAGCCTTCCCTACAGTCATAAGTCTCATAACTAGACTTCAGACTTACTAGATAATATATCCCAAAATGCCTCCACTAATAGCCCCCACAAGCGACCAAAACTTGCCCGTTCCCTGGCGGACTTCATCTCTCAGACCTTCCTCGTTCACCATTTCCCTATACACCCACAAATTTAGCCAGGTTTCTTTCGTAACTCATAAATAGCGTCATGATTCAATAAATAACCATAAACATACTCAAAAAATTCTTCAAATTGCTCGTCGTGCCACTGCCCGCCCGCCGGTCTACCTGTAGACCCAGCGTCCGAACCCCAATCCATGTCCGGCTCAGGTTCAGGTTCCGCAGCCTGCCTCCGTCGAGGTCGTGAGTATGCTCTCGTAGCATCATAATCCCGCTTCCTCACAGGATCGGATAGCGTATAATATGCATCATTCACAAGCTGGAATTGTCTTGTCCGTGATGGCCGGTCCGGATGATCGACTGGTACTCGGTCTGTCCCCACAAGAAGTCAGGAAAGTGCAATATGTAGTTACGGCATGTTAATGCTCACCGGGATGCGTCTTTAATGCCTGTCTCTTGTACGCTTTGCGAATTTCATCAGGAGTGGCATTGACCGATACTCCCAGGATCTCGTCTGTAATAAATATAGTTAGCGAGGAGCTTGTATATACGGAGGCGACGGATTCCTCGGTTAATATACAGCGATACTTACAGTAATCAACATTAGCTACGGAGTCGCGCAGGTCGAAGGTTAGCTTTTGCTCATTATATTTACGTGTATGATCTTAGATCGAACTTACTCGCTGATGACGCCATTCCTTCAGCTTGGTGGTGACCCTAGGTTGTTTGCTAGATAGAGTAGCTTGTAAGTCCAATGTTGACTACGAGCGTAGATCAATGAATAGAAAATGAAGCCAACAACAAATTTCAAGCTGGTTAAGTTTAGAAATAGATATCCATTTAAATGTGCTGGGCTAAAAGTTATTGAAAAATGCGGGACTTTAAAATTCAATGAGAGCCTTCCAAATCGACTTTTTGTTTGCCCGTCGCACCGAAATTTAGCTACGTCATCCCGCATACGTCAGCCACAGAATGCTGTGGTTTGGTTAGTCACAGTTGTCCAGAACACCACATATTCAACACCATTTAGCATTCAACTTGGAAATGTTGAGTAATCAGGTTGAATATTGCATAGTACTATTATGTCTAAATTTTTAGCTGGAAATTTAGTGAACCTTCTAGGTGATCTGTAATGTCAATATATATTGTAGCTTCGAGAATACCCCTATGGCGAACCGAGTTACGTAACCTCGATTCCACCAGCCCGGTAGAGGAGTCCTCTTATTAGGGAATCGTTGGTCTAAATCTATAGAAGCCCCTAGGAATATTCAGGAAGTAATTGGACCTAATGAAACCAGAATCTCATTAAGCCAAAGCGACTCATTACTAAAATTGGGCTACCTTAGGCTCGGGGAATCGAAGTTCACTTGCCTTAAGACTTATACGGCCACCGGATACGTCGATACCTAATTCGAGGTCTAGCAGGTTTGGGAGATGCTTGTGGTTTTATCGAATGCCGAGTTTGGATGAACTGAGGGGTGGCCGAGTTTTATTCCTCCAGAGAAACCCTCCAATGACATGTCCTCCAAAAGAAGACTAAAACCCTCCCTGACAACACTCCGAATACATCGACAGGTACATAATCGACAAAAGGGGTTTATAACTCTAACAGAAAGCCGTCTTAGCTCAGTTGGTAAGAATCTTGGTTGGGAGCAAAATCCTCGAGATAGCTCTAGCCCGGAATAATCCAGAGACTCTCTCCGCTGAAACGCTACGACATCCCAAGGTGATTTAGGGTTCCAAACTCCTCAAGAGATACGGCTGAAAGCTCCACGGGCAGTCCGAGCTAGACTCCTGCCATCTAAAGAGAGTGAAGCCAGACAAGGGGGTTGGATAGGGTCCTAGCTACGCCGCGGGAACGGTAAATTTTTTTTACTCCGTCGGCCGTTAGGTCCCCTAGGGCTTGATTCTCGACGGTATATTGTATGGATCCGGATCTCTAGCAACGATCGCCGGGTTTACGCGACGAGAAATGATGGAGGCGTGAGAGAAAGACAGTTCGATTCTGAGCACTGTCATGTCCTTCTTCCATTTGATTTTTGCATCTCAGTGATGCTAAATTGAGACAGTGACGATGGAGGGAATCTGCGGTGTCGATTTATGAAGGGTTTTCCGTGTAGTAATGGCTTAACGTATGGAGAAAGGATGGCGTTAATGTTTGCAGTTATAGAGATGATGATGGCGGGTTGAATGAAGGTCACCAAATTTTAATATATATATAATCTTATTTATCAATAATTTAGGCACATAAGTATCCATAGCAATTGGCCACATTTTCTTATTGTTATTTAGGCACACCCTATATCCTAGCAGCTGTATAGAGCGCCTTTGTAATTCAAAAGAACTACTAGTCTCCTAGGCAGTATTAATCTATATGAGTAAGAGCCTGTCGCATAAAAGATGTTCACGGTTGATTCCCTGAGAATTTTGATTTACGCATGTTGTCATGAATTGTGCGGACCGCCCCGCCCTAGTTGATACCTGTGTTCGAACGTCGGCTTTATCAGACAAAGTCGATACCTGTATAATACTTCTCAGCCAACTTAGCCTACCTTGCCCAGCCCGTAGACTACCAGTGGTATATCAAATAAGAGCAAGAGCCTGCATTCATGTATGTACTAGAGTATTATGTGTGATATTCTGTCAAGTTATGAACGCATAGCTGTAAATGTTTAATGTAGCCTATAGACTCTCCATAACATTAGAAGCTCATATTTGGAAATATTAGTTTTGGGGGTCTAAGTTTCTTAGAATACTTGAAAAAAATCCAGATTTTAATAAATCGAACGTGGCGGATGGCATGTAGGCAGCTACGCAGTGCGTGCAATTTGTGCTAAAGGATAACTGTTGGTAGTCACAAGCAAACAGCGTATTTGACTTTCCAAATCTCTATAGTATACATATATATCCAGAACCCAAGTGTCTGAGGAACCGGTCGCAAAATGTCACGCCTTCCAACTCCCTCCGAGATTCTTGGCTCGTCATATAGCCTCCTTCCTCAGGAATCACAGCTCCTTCTGATAACCTCAGTCCTGGGGACATCCCCGTCATGGCTGATATACAGCTTGCTACACAACACTTTCTCCACCGAAAGTTCCGTCGTCTTGGTTTCTTTCCTCAACGAATACAATTACTTTCGAGATGGCGCTAAACGTCATGTATGTGCATCCGTGATTATGATTGATAGGAATAGTATGATGCTGACCCGATGCTCGGTATAGGGAGTAGACCTTCCCGCTCAAGTCAAGAAGGGCAAGTTAGTCTTTGTAGACGGTTTCTCCAAGCTGTTCTTCGCAGCAGAAGCTAGCAATGCGCAGATTCCGCCTGTATCTCCAAGTGCTGCCTCAACCCCTCTTGCGAGAGGAATAATTCCTACTAGGAATGGGACAGTGCCCTCTCGACAGCCGGTGTCGCCTATACAGAGCCGTCAGCCAGTATTGAGGACCACCCCAATTCCGTCCCCAAGTATAGCCGAGCCAATAAAATACATAAGCATCACTCCGACGGCGCCTGCTACGCTAGGGAAGCAACTAGAGGTCATAAAGTCTGCAATACAATCATTGCCGGAATCGCCTGCGAAACCTAAGTTGATCATTGAAGGGTTGGAGATCCTGATGTCCGCTGGTGGCATAGACGCCGCTAGAATCGAGGACCTTATATATGACCTACGTGAAGTATGTCACATTTTGTATTTTGCATAAAATATGTTCAAATGACTAACAGATGTCCAGATAACGTCTACGACTACAATTATTATACCATCCGACTCAGCTCTTCTACATACTTCTCCATCATCAACACCTATGGAGTTGTCACATGCTAATTTAGTGGTATCTTTGGGTCATATGGCAGATGCGGTCTTGTCGCTGAGGCTTTTAGATACAGGGGTAGCTAAGGATATAAGCGGGGTGCTGAAAGTAACCAGGGGGGCAGGAAATCTATGGAAGGGAGCGGGCGCAGGAGTAGTTGAGGAGAAGGAAGTGCTATACTTTGAAGGGGATGGAGGGGTGAAGATTTTTGCGAGGGGTTCGGGCGGGCATTAACTTCGGTCCGTTCAAAGCTTCTCGGATGAAGCCGAGGGCCTAACTTTGAGAAAAACATTTCTAATGTCTGGAGAACTGCCCAGAAGCCGCCTGTGTATAGAATAGTTGAGTAACATTTAGAGGTTCCTGAATCGGACAAGTTTACCGAGATCTCTTACGAGAAAAATAGTCTCCAAAACGGCGTCTTCCTTCTGCTGGTGCAAATTTTCAAGACAAGCCGGGTTAATTCTGGGCCTGTGGGTCAAGCAAGGAACGAGATACCAAGGACGAGAAACCTGAACAAGGGGAGTAAGTGGAGAGAGAGAAAGAAGCCAAAGGCGCAGCAGCGGCACATCACATCACACCTTACCCAGTCCAGTCCTTCCGTCTTATATTCCCACCTCCGCTTCTTCTCTTCTGTTACAACCTCACCCCCATTCTTTTTTTCTCCAACATCGCATTTCAAAAACAGTAGCCACCCCCAGGTCAAACATACATCGTGCATGCATATTAACATTCTGGGAGCCGCATCAATATCAATCACACAGCTATAGCTTGTAGCGGAAGAACTGTCAATAATACCATCCGCCGGATATCGATCCGCAGATCTCCCGTAATCACAATCTACGAAACTTTCCCCAGCTTCCAACTCTTCTCACAAGTTCAACACAAAAAAGATCGCAGATTCCCAATCAACATCCTCAAAAGCTAGCTCTTTCAAACAGCAAGATGCAGGCACCACTTTCCACAGCTCGCGAGCAGACGTTCGACGAAATATATGGACCTCCAGAAAACTTTCTAGAAATTGAGGTGTGTTCTCGCTGTGGGTTGCGTTACATCCTAACCAACCCCGGAAGCTAATTGTCAATGCCATTGTTCAAAGGTTAAAAACCCTCAAACCCATGGATTCGGAAGGAAAATGTATACAGACTATGAGGTCGTCTGTCGAGTAAGACCATCCAACCAATTTTCAGTTTTAGTCGAAGCTCAAACTAACCTACGATATCTCACGTCCAGACCAACATCCCGGCGTTCAAGGTACCACCTTCCCCCCAACTCCGCGATAACCCAATAACCCACTAAACAACTCTTTCTTTTGAAAACAATAACAGCTAAAGCAATCGTCCGTCCGCCGCCGTTACTCCGACTTTGAAAACTTCCGCGACATCCTCGAGCGCGAATCCACCCGCGTTACCATCCCACCTCTTCCCGGAAAAGTCTTCACCAATCGCTTCTCCGATGACGTTATCGAGCATAGACGTGAGGGGTTACAGAGGTTCTTGCAGATTGTTGTAGGGCATCCGCTTTTGCAGACGGGAAGTAAGGTTTTGGCTGGATTTGTTCAAGGTGCGTATTTCTGTTACTATCCAGTGATGAGATAATTCGGTGCTAACGGCGGACGGGGAGCAGACCCGAACTGGGATCGATCAATGTGGTCTAGTTGAGAATCGGAGCTGGTGGAGGTGGAATGGTGAGGGGGAAGCATTCAGCGTCGGGACCCACAATGGATTTTTCTACGAGAGTCCGCAAAAAGTCTTAAAGACATAGAACGGCATATTAAATGAACGCTATATCTAAGAGACGATAAGATACCAAAAGGATGCATAACCGGATACCATCTTCCCCCAGCAGCAGCTGTTACACGAAATTATTCGCGAAAAAAAGAAAACTCACTTGAACATCTGGATATGTCAAATACTCGTCAATGGCGGACATCTTGGAAAGACTCCCCTTGGATACCGACCCTGAACCAATGATCTTTATTGATTAAACATCAAAACTTTTGGTTGTCCCATTCATGACTATACAATTCCCCTTCCCCTCTTCAGCTTTTTTTCGTTCACTGCTTTATGCTTTGTTCCATCTTCTTTCTTTAGTTGCAAGGAATCGCTACCCTTCAGAATCTAGTAACCTCAGCGGCCTTATCAAACCCAAACCTACCTCTTCAATTTCATTCCTGTCAAAGTTTACTTAGCGTCGCATGTGCACTTGCCTCATATTCCTCCCCCCTTCAGAGCCAGATTGATTACGAAACCTCGCACTTTGTTTCTTTTTCGCCTTCAATTTTGATAGTAATACAATATGAATTGAAAAACACAAAAAAAGGAAGAGAATCAAATTTACATGAATACGATACCGAAGCATACAACGCCCCTACCCTGATTGCTCGAGTGTTGAATCTTATATTCCCGTGTACCTTTTTTCCGTGGTAAACGCCGGTGGTAATTATCCCCAGTCCTCATCTATCACACATCTAGCTCGGCCATATCAACCGTGAATGTTAAATCACGCCCAATCCCCTTCTCCCTCTCAAGCACGCAACCCCAATCACGCAACCCTCGTCAACTCCTCCACCGCATCCACGCTATTCAACTTCTCCGTCGACTCCAACCCCTTCCTCCTCTTCTTCAGCACATTCTCAATAAACGCCTCTCCCGCCTTATACGAACTTCTAACCAACGGTCCCGACGCCACGTACAAAAACCCCATCTCCAGCGCCTTAACCCTCCACTCCTCAAACTTCTCCGGCGTCACATACTCCGTAACCTTCATGTGCCTCTTCGTCGGTCTCATATACTGCCCAAATGTAACCACGTCGACATTGATCTTTCTAAGCTCCCGGAGAGCTGCGAGGACTTCTTCGTCGCGTTCGCCGAGACCGAGCATTATGGAGGTTTTGGTGATAAGGGAAGGGTTGGTTTGTTTGGCGTGGTTGAGGACGCTGAGGGATTGGCGGAATGTGGCGCGGCGGTCGCGGACGTAGGGGGTTAGGTCTTCAACGGTTTCGACGTTGTGGGCGTAGACGTCTAGACCGGAGTTTGCGACGAGGGCTACCATTTCCAGATCGCCCGAGTAGTCGCCCGTTAGGGCCTCGACGAGGATGTGTGGCGCTCTGTGGATATGATGTTAGCTATCTTCCCCTTTCACATCCTTGATAGTAGCTATGAGTAAAGGAGCCCTACTTCTGCTTAATCTTGACAATCGTCTCTGTAAAATGATTCGCCCCACCATCCGGCAGATCATCCCTATCCACACTCGTCAATACCACATATCCCAACCCCCACCTCTTCAGCGCTTCAGCCGTATGCTCCGGCTCATGAGGATCCAACGGCGGCGGCTTCCTGCTCGTCTTCACGCTGCAAAACCTGCAACCCCTCGTGCAAGTATCCCCCATGAGCATAATCGTCGCCGTAGCCGCCGATTTATCGCTTCCTCCCCAGCAATCCCCAATATTTGGACATCTCGCCTCCTCGCAGACGGTGTGAAGGTTTAAGCCTCGAAGGTCACCTTTGATCTTGTTGTAGTTTGTACCGACGGGGATGGAGGTTTTCAGCCATGTCGGGAGGCGGACGTGGTTTTGCTTTTGGAGTTGACCGGGTGTGGGTTTCAACTCGAGGGATTCGGATACTGAGAGGGCGGGTTCGGGCGTAGAGACAAAGTCGGCGAAGGAAGGGCCGGCGTTGAGTTTATCGGTGAAGCTGGTTTTCTTCTTTGCGGCACCTGGAGGGGTAGCTGGAGATACCGGCTCTGGAGTGGTGGCGTATGATCTGGTGTTCCGCGGGAGGAGCTTGCTGGACGCGTAAATGCATTGAGGGCAGATAAAGGAGGAAGGAGCCCTCGAAGCTGCGGCGAGGACGGACCGAGATGCGAGCATGTTGGGTGTAAAGAAAATACAGGCTGCAGAAAAAAGACTCGCAAAAAACCAGGTTAGGAAATAAAGAAAACGTAATTTTCCCAAACTCCAAATCCTCTTAATTATCCGTATCCAATTCGGAGGAGCAGGATCTCGAATAAAGCCTGACAATGAATGTTGAGGCTTTTAGAATTTTTTTTTGGTTTGGTTCTGTTGGGAGCTTAAAAATTATTCGAGACGACATTTGCAGCGATGCTTACACAATGCAGCACAGCTAGCAACAAGCTAGCCAACAATCGACGAGCCATTCTAAATTACCCGAACAAGGCCGCAGCCCGGTCTGTTGGATTCAATGCTAGCCGGTTCGTTCCCGATTCTAACCATTTCTTGGTGCCTACACGAATACAAGGCACCTTTATCTTGTATTTCAAAGCAATGGTCTATTATGTCACCATCCCGCATACAATGGTGGGAGAATCGACACAACACATGCCACTGCAGAATGCGACAAGGTGCTGCGCTGCTAGCTACAGAATAGTGTAAGGCTAGGGAGGTTGCTGTCAAGGTATATCTCGGCCAGCGCCGTGGGAATAATACAGGCGATGTATTTAAACTCTCAAAACCCGTTCGCTTTCAGTTTCGCCAAATATTGGCTAAGGAGCGTGCCTTCAAATCCCAGAGTAGCACCATTGCTGTTGCATTCATCTTTTATATGGGACTGCCCATTACCCTTAGCTCCCTCAAAATCACCAAAGCATGATGAATCTATACTTTCCGGTGTCCCCTTTCTATCATTACTAGCCCTAAATCCCTTTATAGGTTTTGGTGGTTCCGATAAATACTCCTCAAGTTCAGTGTAGTTGAGTCCAATACATTTTGCAAGCAGATACTGGGCAGACAATTGGCAGTAGGTCTTAATTGGGGGATTGGCGTCGGCTTCATTTTCAAACTTGTGGATTTGAAATCTAATATTGTCCGCCGCAGTTTCTATGCAGATATTTTCGTCAGTATACTGACTGGGAGATACAGTTCGTTTCGATACACACCGGTTAGCTTGAAGAAGTCATAAAGGGTGTAAGGAAGATCTTTGGATATCTCTGGACAATTGTATAGCGCCTTTGGCCACTCAATCGCGCATTCTGAGCCGACGCTGTCAGGCCACTTGTGTATACGTCCATTGGCTGCCTTGCAACGGTCAAGCTCCCTCTGGAAGAAAGACCGCTGGAGGCCACTAGCACGATCATTCAATTCTTGTTAGTTTTGGTGTAACCTTCACGAATACACCTCTTATGTTCTGGAGACACTTACGCTTGCAAATTGACAACTTCTCCTAGAGCCGTCTGAATGTCCATGTTCGCGAATCTCACCATATTTTCAAGCCTCTGCTGATACTCAATTACTTGAGTCATGGCATTATCTGCGCTATTGCCATTAACTGAAAATTTAAGTGGCTCTAGCATACCGATATCCGTCTTTCGCCCGTTCTGGATCCTAGATTGATACGCTTCTGTCTCCAGATCCTGAATCCTGGCGAGAACTCTTTGCAAGTCTTCTCGCAGGATCTCATACTTCTCAATCCGGCTGCCGCCCGGATCTTTACTTGGTATTGGTTTTGCAACGACCCTAAGGTGCCTAGTTATAGGGCAAGCTGGGGTCCCCATACCAAACCCGGAGATAAGAGCCTCGCGCGGGTTTTCGCTACTTTTCTGACTATCTGAAACGTCAACGTGGGGACTAGAATCCTCCGGAACCCGGGTGCCTTGTTCGAGTTCCTTGGCTTGATCGAAAGCGGTCTTTTGTCTCTTGTCGCTGTACCCATTTGGAGGTTGGACGGGTTGACGAGTTCTGTTCAAGGCTGAGCTGTTGTGATTAGTGAGGCCCCATTGGAAATGTAGGGCTTCAAGGGAATCGGATAGCCGCTGCCGTTTCTGCCCTTGCTGCGTCATGACTCGGGTCTATGGAAAGGATAGTAGATTGTAGAATATCGATATACTTGGGCACCCCGTGTGATCGAGAACGGTAGGTGTGACGAGAGGGCGGGCCTAGGTTCTCGCCACTAATATTCGCCCTAGGCCTCATTTTTTTTAGGTTTCTAATGATTTATAAAGTATTATAAACCCGAAACTAGATTTAATGGAGATCACTATCCGTGTTAATATCGGTTAATTTTATCTGATATAGGTGGATGGTGGGACATCGATGCATCAGCTCGACAGATCTCCAACATTAAGTTAACATTTAGTTGAGCCTAGAACAACGTCCGAGTTGGTATTGTTGTAAAGTTTACAGCCGTCGACAGTATACGCAGTAATTTAGTATCGTAAGAAGAGAATGTATTTAAAATATTAAAAAAAGGAAATACATTTTAAGTACAACAGCCATCTTCTTCTAGATGCTATGCTATGGTGTAACGATGAGATATGTTGATATAACGCCGTCTCCTTCAAGGCGGGAAAACCCTCCAAAGGAATGAAAAACTACTCCTTCCCAAAAACAATAACACAACGGTCTGGATGAAAAAACAAAGGTCGGGAAATGATGGGTAACAGACAAAGGAAAGAAAAGAAAATATGAAAGAACCCAGTAATCTGGAAAGTTGAAGTGAAGTGAAGTGAAGATGCTCGCTTGCTTTTTATTAAAAGTCAATAACAAAGGAAAGTCGAGAGGTAGGAGGGAATATAAATCGTAAATGCGAAAGGACAAGTAGAGTAAATAGTCATGGTTAATATTCAAAACAGTCAACAAAGGCATCCACATCAGCCTTCTTCCTGTCATCATCGTCAGGCGTCTTGGGCGGGGAGAGAGGGCGAGCGACAAATTGGTCCTTGTCCACCTGCTTTCCCTTCTTGTCGTTGACACTGCATTGATCCTCACTATCGATGAGTTCCTGGATCACATCGGATGCCATGTTCATCAACTCTTCCTCTGAAATCCTGGTGAATCGTGCGACCGGAGTCAGATGCTGTCCGTGGTGTGCAAACGCGGCTTCGAGGATGCTAAACAGCAGTCTATATTCAACCCTAACTTCTTCATCTAGCGTTCTGAAGAATGGGGAGTCCATGACGCATTGCAGGAATTGCAAGGCAAGCGCGTTCGCCCATATTCCTTCTCGAATCCAGAATGGGGTATCTGGTAAGGTATAGGCTTGTGCTCCTCTATGTGCCTTGAGAGGTTGTAGTTGGAGACCCAAGGTTGACGCGAATTCTTGGTTGAGAATGAGATACGGTGTAGGGGAGTCTTCAAGAAGATGGTTTAGATTTTCGAGGACATTGTCTAACTCTCGTATCAGATCGAGTGATTGGCGACGGTCGTTATCCGCAATTGATCCGACTGGGCTCAATGGCGGTGTCATGTTTTCGAGAGTGATTGGTGGCATTTTCGGTGAGATTGTGACGAGTTTGGGACGTGTATGTCGGACTATTCTAATGCTTTTGCACTCCTGTATTCCAATCAGCGACCGTACGCAAGGATTGTTATGTAAACAGATAATTACCTCAACATCGAATTCATCCTGCAAAGCACTAAGGTCAAGTGTCTCCCTCTTGCGTGCTCGTGAATATTCCTTGAATATCCTCTCCGCCTCGTCGTTCACCTCATCGTCGGAGGCGTCATCCAGCCACGACATTTCCGAAAGATTAGAAAGTTCCGAAGAGGCGTTAGATAGGAGTTTTTTGTGAACAGTCGTTTTCCGTCGTCTTATCCTTGAATTTCGAATTGAGTCCGAGCTCTCTTCGCTGCTGCTATATGACATCCGGGCAACATTGACTTCCCAGATATCAGAGTATAGCCCGTCCACTTCAACAGTAGGAGGAGGAGAATCATTGTGCGAGCATCTGCTTGAAGTATATTTTCTTTCGGCATCCGCTGTTCAGCCACACACACGGGGTTAGTAAATCCTGCAAATTATATTGGCAGCCCAAAGGTGTTGTGCATGCAGTTTGTTGGAGGTACAATGGGGTATCGAGTTTCAAAAGCTGCAGGTACCCCCAAACGCTATCCTCGAAAAGGCTACACTTGCGAGTAAAAATCGACGGGTGACACAGGCGAAATCTCCTTACCTTCGAGCTGGTTTAGGCTACTCCGATGCGATAAAATCCTCTCCTCTGATTCGCTCCTCAGATCCAGTGAATGTTCGCTGTCACAGGCAGGGTCGTCCGGTAACAGTTCTGTAAGCGACCTGACCTCTGAGGCCAGCTCATCGTCGATTTGAAATATTCTACCCATGTCTAAATTGTGAGCTGCCAGAGCGTC
>LDUD01000016.1:416823-439171 GCA_012184295.1 Dactylella cylindrospora
GTGACTTGAGGGCCCGTCGGGGGAAATATATCTTCAAGAGGTTCCGATGAAATCCGGAGTATAACCTCATCCTGACCCTGCAAAGAAATTTAGCGACAACTGCAGCCGAGCTTTTGATATCACTAAAAATAAGACATGAAACGAACCTGGAAGATGTAATCATCAAACTCAACAACAGCGCTGGTCTGGTCCGCGGATACATTTATCGAGTGTGAAGATGATATATTTGTGATTCTCTCTGGATAATCTACCACTTGGACCTCAAGGGCAATGAAAGAGAAGATCTGTGAGGCGTTCCACAGTCCAGGTTCGCTTTTCTGGCGAGTGATCAACTTTTCTCCTCTGCGCCCTGGAAGTGGAAACCGAACAACAGCGGCATTGTCGTCGAAAGTGAGTTCATGCTCATATCTATTAATATAGGACCTTAGCATTAGCATTGGATCTCCACATGACATTGATGCTTAATTAATAGGTAAGCAATGCGCCACTCGGATTCCTTACCTTAAGAACATCACACAGTCTCGATTTGCTTGAATGGATCCAATTTGGCACTCCAGCATTGACACCCTCTGCGACGATGTTGTGATATCTCTATACTCCAATCCGACAGCTTCCGCCGATTGATAGTCATCAACATCAACGTAGCACTCAGCAGAGGTCACAACGGCACCATTCGCAGTCTTTGCCCTAAATATCGCTTCCTGAACATTTCTTCCAGAGTTGTTCCTAAACAGTATTCTCAAGCTAGCTATGCTTCTCAATCCAACAACTTGGACTTCCATGTAGCAGTCAACCAGGATGCCAATTGTGCGTCCATATTCATCAAATAACCCAGTCGATGTGGCCTTGATCGCATTCAAGGTTGCTATCGACGCAGCGCTTCGTCTATGCATTTTGCGTTGCGACGCTGGTCGACGGTGCCAGATGCTCGGCATGTAAAAAGATGACCTGCAAATTGTAATTTAAAGAAATGGGATAAAGAAGTGAAGATTGGAGGTAAGGCTTCCTGCCTGAGAAAATTTTTGTTTTATCTGAGAATTTAGAATGCGGGATAAGGGAAGGACGTCGGAGACTGGATGTGATATCGGTCATATATATAAAATCCCTCCTTCCGTCTGCGGCCTGAATGTAGGAGGTTGTTATACCAAACCAAAGGGTAACGTAACAGCAACAGGAAAACAAAAAATGTTAAATTATTTGGGGATCGAGATTCAGGGTATTAGCTCCGCGGCCGACACAGCTAATTAAAAAACGTGGTAAGAATGAGATGTAGGAGTTGGGTAGGCGAAGCCAGGAGAAGAAGAATTCACGAGTATCTGCTGAACTGCCCTCCTGTGCTTGAGTGTGCTGCTGCACCGTGCCGTCGCACCCCTCGTGTCTAGACGAACGCTAGACTTTTTTGCTCCCCTTGCTTGAGCAATTGAATCTGCCCTTGGAATAAAGGAAGGAAAAGAAAACCCGTCCCAGACCTGCAACTAGTTGGGGTTGGTCTTGTGGTCTTGTGGTATGGGTAGCTTAGCCTCGAAAATGTGGGTTAATACAGCCCCTCCAAGAAGCTGTCAAGCATGCGAATGACGCCTGCCCTGTGGAGTTTAAAGTGGGATGTTGCCCTTGCTTTAATTCTTTCTCGCTTTCCCCGGTCCACAGGAACCTGTCACTCTTTTTTTTCTTTGCCCTGTTGTTTCTTTTTTGCTTCCCTGCCTCCTGGGTTCGTTGGAGCTAGTTTTGTTGGAATTGGTGATAGTTCGTTTTTTTCTCAAACGTCGGAACGACGGGACGATATATTAAGCCTGGATCGGAGTTGGCCAGTATAGGAAACTCCCTCTCCCCCCACGACTTTCTATCACCCTATCGTTGGAATGAATTTTAGAATTTTGATAAAAAGATCAAGAATTTTCTCGGAGGTCGATGTTAGATTTCGTGCTTCAGCGTCAGTTATCCGTATCCCTTCATTTACTTTCTGAATACTTGAGGACGGGAACCAGAATGTGTTGGCGAGATCGCACAAAAAAGAGTCCAACGGAAGCAATGAAAGATAGCAATGAAATGCGGACGGATGATATGATATGAGGAGATGATGTCGTCGGAAATCTGTGACGGGAGCAATGGAAAATAAAATAAAATAAAATAAAAAATAAATTTAATATCAAACACAGCTTCCCGTTTATATGATCTGACATACAACAGCTGAATCGCCGGCTTGTCAATTTGCTATGACTTGCTTGTACGCCAGCCTGCTAGTTTTTTTTTTTTTTTTTTGCTTGTCTTGGGCGGCAGTCAAGCTAACCTGAAGCTTCGAACAGGTGACGGCAGGCTGAACCCAGGCTGAACAAAACGCCAGCCAAGGGGTAGCTCCAAGAAAATCAAGGAAAAAAAATCAGGTACTGAGAAGGTCATTTTCAAACTCAAAACCCTCAATTACAGACCGGAAATCAGTACGGCATCCATTTTTAAACCCGAGATTTCGTGTGACCTCTTACAATTGATATTATGTCTTCTGATCTCCGAGCATTTGAAAAATCTTGCATCTCCTCGATTTCGTTTTTGCATCGCTGCTAGATCTACAAGTCAACGACCTGTGTCTCCTAACGGAAATGGCATGGTGGAACCAAGAAGTGAGAAGTAAGGTGCGACATGAAAGCTTCACCTACAGGGAAGGGGAGCAACACCAACCATAAACTTGCAGCCAATGGTTAGCTGGATGGCTACATGATTCGAAGCCAGTTGTCACACCACCTTTCCGTTCGCCCTTTTAGTTGCATTTGAATTGCGATCGTAGCTCATATTTGTTTCGGCTAGCTGTATATTTTAGAAGAAGAAAAAAAGGCACCGTGCATGCATTTCGCCAGTTAAGATTCAGGAACACACGCATATCCATTCGCGATCGATAGCAGTGCTATATCTCCTGATCCTATTGCAATGGTTACTGCAATGCATTGGTTTCGACGCCAATTGACTACTCGCATATGGCTATTCCAAAAGGTACAACTGTTTTTCTTGAACGTTTCTAACATACGAATTCTAAGCCTTCAAGGACATGGTACATTCGTAATGCTATTGTTATACATGCAGTCGATCGATACAACATGTTGGTAGATCAAGGGCAATGCTCGTCCCGCAGAAACCCATGCCCATTAGACTCCATGTCACATCAAATCCAACCTGCGGCTCCACTCTCAGACCTTAAACCTCTTACGTACAAGGCCGAACTTGTAATGCCGATGCATCAACAAATCGAAAGGTTTAGCTCCTAGAGTTGGCTGTTAGACGCAAACTGCAGTCAGTTGGTAACGTTTTGTTAGAATTAAGTTTCTCTGGTACGTTTGATGTGCATGTTAGGCTCCGAACATTTAACATTGCCCTAGCTTGGCCTGATAGCTGGCGAAACCCTGCATTAGCAATTATACGATATGATGCATGATGGGCCGAGCGAAGAATAAGAATTGTTGGCGAGGCTTTGCTGGCTGCCCCACAAAAACCGATATCCCCTGTGTACAGCATAATATTACGAATAGAGAACAATAATAACCGATCGGGTTTAAAAGATCTATCGAGCACGGTGGTAGTAATTAATGGGATTTTGTAATAATTTGGTGGACTGACTCAAGGGGCCGTAGTAATATATAACATGCATATGTTGAATTGTTTAGTTTAGGATTTAGCTTTAGCCTCTTAACATCTATGTGCTACTGAAGATCTCCAAACGAGATCCTAGTATTCCCACGAACGAGAAAGGAAAATAACTAAACCTTACAAATTAGATCTTCCGGAAAATAAATAGCCCGAATCCACCCTAGGCGGCCTTAAACTAGGGTTAGCTTTTCAAGCTAAGCGTGGGTTTTTTACGTGTCCTGTCCCCCGTCTTGGAATCCCGTCCTCACGGAGCTGGGAATCAACCCGCTTGTTCCCAACATTTACTAAAAACGTGTTGGAGGTTAGCATCTAGACCCAATTTTGCAAAAGACTAACAATCTCTCGGCGGCTACTGGAAAATCCCCTTCTAGATTATCTCCACGGCCAAGAAATCCCGCAAGGAGAGACAAAGGAGTCGGTGTGCCCTGTCGGCGGTGGCGTAAGCCGATGATAAGGAAGAAGGCAAAGGAAAAGCCGACCCTTGCGTTGACAGATAACCTCCTCGACTCGCGCGAGTCTTGTCTAACACGACTGTTTCTCATTCATGCACAACATTTCATTCGTATGCTGGAAACGGTACAGATGTCTCAACACAATCTTTCAAGTCCAGATTCCATGATCGGTTGAGAGTCGGGAAATGCCCTTACGTCTCGATTCCCATGTCGTGCTTGAAACTGTTCTCAACTCTTATCTAACTGATTTCATGCCGGCATCATGGAAGTAGCTGCAACCAGTCGGGATGAACCCTTCTGCGACTCCAGATTTTCATTGGATGGGACCAGGTTGTGTAACGTTCGAAAAATGCCACGTTGGGGATGTGTTGCATGAGACCGTTGAGATTACGGGTGCCAAAGCGGGACCGAGCGAGATGACATGCAGGATTGTGAATATACATGCTGGGAAGCTGTAACAGAAACGATATAGACATATTGTTGATAATCAATTTGGATTTACTCTCATACGGAAAGTATACTCTCCCTTAATCGGGTACATTTATGCTCAGATTACCTGCCATTTATGTTCGAGATTGTTATCAATAGATTAATAGATAGACTTATCTCCAGACAGATTAATTATATTAAGGTCTAAACAAATTAATCATGAATAAGAGGTCAATATTTGCTTCGCACTCGTTAAATTTCAGGCACACCTTTATTGATAGTGTCGCAATGGTTTTAACGGATACATAGACCGGCCTCCCCTCAATTAGCTTATTATTAGTCGTTTTGTGCCTGTTTTATGCTACTACTACCCTTTGTAACCCTAGAATACTATCTCCGAACTTCTAGAAGTTACCGGCGATATCCATTGCCAGTATACACATGCAATGCACGTCGACATAATCCACATTCCAAGATCCACGATGACCAACGGGGTAACAACGTTCTAGAAGTTGGTTTAACCAACTCTCTATTGACAGGACCAAAGGAAAGAGACCATACGAGGCTTAGCACTATAGCTCTTCGGAGTCCTCCGGTCTGTTATATTGCATACGTGCCTCCCAACTCGAGCCCACTATGAATCCGAACATTCTGTGGACATCGATGATGCAGGATAACCAGAAGCCATAACCAACAACGCTACTGCCTACAACTAGTTTCTGGCATTTAGACCTCAGTCGCCCTGAAGAAGCCAAATAATGTCCATTTACGGCCTTCATCCCTATATATAGTTTCGTGCGAAGGCATATATGGTGTTTAGGCGAAGAATGCAGAATGTCCATACCTTGAGGATAGTATGGTATGGAACCAAGTTTCGTCATAGACATTGGTGATGAAGGAAATATTTCCCATCAATATCGATATAGTCTCGAATACCTCAAGTGCCTACCGACATGCTTTATAATCTAACCGGCCGTGAACAATGCGGCTTCCTAGAATTTCGATAGCCAGCATTGCATTGCCATCGATATACCAAGAATGTTATTCCATAGCGACGAAGAATCTCCCATATAATCCATTTTAGGAAATCACCACTGACAAACACCTTACAACGCATTTCCCCACAGGTTACACCAAAATCTTCACCCATCCCGTCACGTCCTTCCAAGTAAAGCAAGCAAGCTCTAGCATCGACCCTCACGAGCTTCCCCCTCTCGGCACCAAAATCAATCACAATGGGTCTCACCGAACTCGTCGCCGTCGCTTCAAACCCTACTCCCTCCGCCGGCGGCTCCTCCTCCCCAGAAGCCTACATCTCCCTCCACGATGTCCACGCCTTCTCCCAAACCTCAATCTTCAAAAAATCCTCAACGCCTCAAAACTGCCTCGCCGTCTCCCCGACGCACATCTTTGCCGCGCAGTCCGACAAGACAGTGTTGAACGTATACAACCGAGCGAAGGGGAACCTGGAGACTACGATACCGTTACCGGAGCAGCTATCCGCGATCGCTTGTTCACGGAATGGAGGTGTTGTAGCGATGGGGACGACGAGCGGGAGGGTGAATATTTGGGAGGTTCGTGTGGATCTCAATTGCGCTCGCTCGTTTATGATGGCGCTGTTGGGTAACTTGGCTAATGCATCCTGCACCTCCAGTAGACATCTTCCGGTCGTTATACCTCTACCCCGCTCTCCCATTTGCAAAAGGTCACAGCGATAACGTTTGATGCTACGTCTACCCTCCTGCTCACGGGATCCGAAGATACAAACATCTTAGTGTGGTCGATTCCGCATCTTACCGCGCCGAATAGCAAAAAGCAACCGATAAGGACGTTAGAGTACCACCAGCAACCCATTGTCTCGTTGGTATGCGGGAAGGGATCGGGACCCTCCGCTATCGCCGTCTCAGCGAGCAAAGACAGCAGCTGCATCGTGTGGAATTACCATGAGGGAACTCTATTACGGACTTTTACTCTGGGCGCGATACCGACATCGTTAGCGTTAGATCCAGCGGACCGTGCTTTCTACGTAGGGCTCGGAGACGGCGGTATCCAGCAGATCGAGTTTGCAAAGGTTGGGAACAGGACGGTGGATGTCGGCCTCAATGGTGCGAGTGATCAGAATAACGGAGACGCGGATAGGTCCTACGACTCGCCGTTATATCGGTCGGATGAGAAGCATATCCCTATATCAGCGTCAAGTAGCGGGAGCAGGTGGACGGCAGAGGGACAGGACTCGCCTGTTACCGCCATGGACGTATTATTCGAAGGGAATTACCTGATCGCAGGAACCGAAACTGGTAGCGTAAACGTCTGGGATGTCGCTACCGGACATCTCTTCAGGACACTAGCAACATATAAAGGTAACACCCCTCCCACCCCTCACCCACCAGCCGGATCTAACATGTAGACCCAACAGCCCCAATATCATGCGTAACCCTCCTCCCACCCACCGGCTTCGCCGAACCCTCAATCCTCACAACCCAACAAACCGTAATCCCGCCCCGATACCACGAAGCCGTCAAAGCATCTAGTCAAAACACCGTCGACGTGGATACCACCCTCCCCCCTCTATCTCTCCAATTCAACGGCGTCGTCCCTATTCCCGGCCATTCCTCCACGGACCCTTTCTCCGCCGCCGCCGATATGGATGCTATAGACCGTGGAATAGCGTACTTTAATTCACCGGCGTTTACCTCTGATGCTGCTACCGGTAACGCAGCTCTCGTAGCGACGTCTGTAAGGAGTGCGGAGGACGTGGAGAAGATTGATGAGCTGCAGAAGGAGCTGGCGGCGATGAAGGAGAGGTACACTAGGTTGAGCGAAGTTCATAAGCAGACCTGGGAGGAGCATACAAAGTGGGTGATGGAAGTTGATAAGGATAAAGCGGAGAAGATGTTGAAAGCGGGGGAAGCGGGGGGTGAAGGTGATGGGAAATCCGATGAAGGGGAGGGAGATAAAATGCAGACGGAGTGAATATACCAAATATAAAAATCAGCGAATCCTGTGATTGTGGCCATGGGGTTCTTCGGAGTTGAGATGTATACTAGATTGCGTTATACTGGGTGCCAAAAAAAAAAAAGAGTATGAAGAAAAAAAACGGCAAGGCGTGGAATTTCTTGTAGATACCTGACTGACGGTTGAGTAATGCTAATAATGTAATATCCATGCTCACAAAACGAATCAAAACGCCCTCTTTGCGCCACCAGTAATTTATGTAACACCATCAAGAATCAAAATAGAAGAAGAAATAACTCCACGAATCAACCGTCAATCGTCAATGTTATGCTGGAAGTATTGTTCTTAGCATCGTGAAAAAGAAACCGAGGTCGCGAAAAAAGCGTCGAGAAATTGCGAATTTAGGCAGATGGAGCGACCTTACCCATTCCACCTTCCTTCCTCTCCTCCCCGAGGTGACTAAGATCCATAACTTCATCATCAGGGGTTCTATTCTCGTTCCTCAAATCAACAATTTGTTCCAATCCTCCCATGCCACTCGCGAATTCAGGTTCTTCAGTGTCTTGTCTCTTTCTCCACTCCTCTCCTCCAACACCCCCTCCTTCTTCTCCTTCTTTTTCTCCCTCGTCCTTCTTGGAAGCTTCCCAAATAGCACCTCTTTCTATCTTTTCAATCTCAGTCCAATCGACGGAAATATATGGATTGCAACCCTCCGGGTCTTCTTCAACCCGTTTAAGCCAGGGGAGCATGACGCTCTCCCAAATGTTTGGGATGATGCATTCAGAGTATAGTTGATTGCTGGAGAATGTTTGACAGATGAAGCGTTTGTCGGGGACAAAATTTCCTGCGGGTTCGCTGTGGACAATGTAAGCGCGGGTACGAGTGCGGAGGAAGTTTTCAAGGCCGCGGTTGGTAATGTCGTTAGGGGAATGGGTGGATTCAACTGCGATGATGGCTTCGAGAGAAGGCTTCCACTCGTCGACTTGTATCCGAACAACAGATGTCAGAGATGGAACAACGATAAATTAAAGGGAGAAGCGGGCAGAAACCTACACTTATCATTCAAGTACCTCATCAAACCCCAACAACCCCATCCATACGTCAACATGTGGATCTTCTTCCCGGCCTTTCCGTTTCCTCCAAGCAACTTGCCTTTGACAAGCTCCAAAGTAGTACGGACATGTCTCTCGACATTCTCGTGCCCCGGAACACGGTTAATCACCTCATCAATGTACGGAGATTTTTTGGTAGAACATTTCCAAGACTGATAGGTGGCAGCACGACCAAGCTCTGGAGAGTAAATGAGTTGACCGCAGTTGAGGATGAGGACGGAGTATCCAGCCGCTTTGGCAGTCTTGACTGTTGAGACCATAGAACCGTGCTGTGGTTTATAATATCAGCAATCGTATTCCCTCCAAAGACCGCGCTTAAAAACTTGTTATCAGGACGTACGTTAATACCAGGCCCTTCCATCTCTCTAACGCTCCAAACGCCCAAATCATCCACTGTGTTCCCAATGATGACAAGAACCTTTTCAGCAGTTTCAATGTCATTGCTAACGAGGATAGGAAGGCATCGATCCTTCTTTATATCCGAGCCTAGAGGAAGGTGATGCTTTGAAAGTCCCTCGGCGGCGAATCGCTTATCAAGTATGCGACGAATACACTCTATATATTAGATATCAGCAGCTATCTCCCTATCGTCGAGAGCCGATGTTGCACAATACCGTCCATAGCTTCACGATGACGCTCGTTGATCCTTTCGATCTTGTGAATAAAGTATTTGAACCCCTCATCGGGGTCCTCGATTTGACGAATCTGGTCTTGGCTATTAACAAAGTAACTACAATAGACGAATTGTGGGTCCATGTCAGCGGATGTGTTGATAAGCTTGATGATGCAACAGGCGCCTGGCTTGAGCGGGATGAAAATCTTTAGGGATCTTACCCTAGCTTCTTCATATCGACGGGAAAGTTGACTTCCTCCTTATGGGAGACTGGTTGGACTCTTCGGAACATTTTGAAAGATGTTTCGATTGATTGAGGATGCTGGTTGGGATACCGAGCCGCTTCTATGGGATATAGAGCTATAAAGAATTCTGCTTTAAAATGCGAAGCGTTGTGGAGCAAGTATGCATAAGTGTAGTGTGGTTGGAGAGGATGAAAAGGATGAAAAGGATACCTCCAGCGGAGACGAAAATAAAGGATAATGCTTAAAGGATATATCTACAATTTCAGTCTATTAGCTGTATTGATGAATTTATAATAAAAAATAATATTCAAGAAGGGAATGAAATTCTCATATTCTCGGTGACACGGGAACACTTCACCTTTGACTGTTAAACAACAAAAAAATATCCGTCAACACGGCACAAGCACCAAAGTCCAACAAGATGCCTGAATTGCCTAACTTTAGGCAATGTCTAAAAAAGATCCGAACAAAGAAAAAACGGTCGACTCGTCTTACCACTTAAAGAAAAACAAAAAGAGAGATATGGTGCCCAAAATTTTTAGCCGCAGAGAAAGGATGCCATTCGTGTTACACACCCGATTAGAATTACATTTCCAGAGTTTACTTACAAACACACGCCACATGGGCGATTTCAGGTGGGCCTTGCTCTGCTCCAACCTTTTTTTTTCGTGAGACATACATGTACTTTATGCATGCAACTACCCCTCTTTCGCACCTAGCTCCACCACCTTTGTCGAACCTCACTTTTTCAACAAGAGTATCTCAGAAGCCCCACTATGCATGCAATATACAGGAAGAAAATAAGGGAAAATGCTGTCAAAAGAAAAAAGAAAAAGAAAAAACTCCTCAAACACCTTTCTACATTCCCAATGATGTGAAATATGACGTAAATCTTATCATGTGCTAAATGAAGAGCAGCATGGGCAGCGAAGGAAGGCTATACAAGCGAATGAAAGATGGGTTTGCTGCATTTACTGCCGGGTATTTTGTTATGGTTGAAACATAAATAAAGGGCGGTCGGGTATTCAGTCGTGAAGTCAAATATTCAAGACTCAGCAGAAATTTGAACGTTTTGCAAAGCTTCTTCGAGAGCCTTCTCCTGCTTCTTCAGCTCCTGTTGTTGTAGGAACTGGGCGTACTTTGAGCGTGGGTTGTGGATACCGCACTCGGTCTTCTGTGTTCCTTTCCATCGGCCGGCTCGTTCATCCTCTCCTTCCTTGACGGGACTATTATTGAGGTGGGTCAGCAATTGGGATTAAATATCTTTAAGAGGGTAAGTGATTTCACGTCTCACCTCGTAGAATGCCAGTCTCCAACACTCTTGTATCCCCTGTCGAGTAAAGCGTTGTATGGGACACCATTGGCATCAATGTACTCCTTGACTTGAGTGAAGGACCAGTTGGCAAGAGGGTTGATCTTGATCATTCCAGTATCATCGACCTCAACGACATCCAAAGATCCCCTCTTTCCTCCTTGACTCTTTCTCCTTCCTGTGAAGACCGCCTTGACCTTCAATTCCGAGTACGCCCTCTGAGCTGGCTCAACCTTGGCAAGATAATCATACAAGTTGTCATTCGTCTCCCATAGCTTATCACCATGAAGCTTTTTGAAGTCTTCAGCTGTCTCAAGACCATCAGGCTTGTAGATGTGGAATTTAGCGGTATAGTAGAACATCTTGACGGTTTCGACAAGGTCGATGGTCTCCTGGAAGTGGAAGAGAGTATCAAGGAAGATAACGGGGACGGGGTGGTCGATCTTCTGTTCCTCTGCAATCTTAGAGATCATATCAAGGGTGACAAGCCCGGTGAGGCCGAATGCAGTTGTTTGATAGAGACCAGGGAAGGTTATTAAACTCCATTTGATGATGTCTGGACCAGAAGTGTGTTAGTTTCACCTGATGGCAGAACCCAATATGAAAGCTGAGACGTAATCTTACCTATCGGCTCAAGCTTTGCGAGTTGGGCATTGATGTGTTTCAGGTGAGGGGCAGTAAAGTAAACCTCTGGAAGCTCCTCAGAGCCACTAGCACTCGAGTATCCAGACTCATTGTCACCGTAATCGGACTTGGGGGATCGTGGAGTTGCTGCAGACGACATTTTGGATAGGAATATGTGTTTATACAACTGCGGATTGGGAGAGATATAAGAGTCCGCAAGTATAGGATGGTGGAGAAGAAGAAAGAGAAGAAAGAGTACTGTATGCAAGTATGTCGCAATTTTGAAAAAAGGGTGTATTCCGGGGTAATAATATACGTCAAAATTTTAAGAAGACGGGAAAAAAAAAGAGCAGGTAGGCAGGAAATAGGGCTGAAAATGTGGGAGCTTATATCCAATCGGTAAACCTTCCAAGCTCCTTGACAGATATTTTTACAGACAGGATGGGTCTGTTTTGTAAGGTGTGACGCAGGACACAAAAGACGTCAATGGGGACGCACGACAGCAGAAGAAACGTTTTTTTTTTAATAGGAGAGGGCAGGAAAGGAGGAAAGTTGGTGTGTGAGAGAGAATGTATTTGAAAGGTTCAAGAGGGAGCAGAAGGATTAGAAATTGGATGGAAAGCTGGGGAAGTGCAGTGCGCGTCCGGTAGCTGTACCCAGCTTATTCATTCATATATTGCCAGCTAATCCTTCCTTTCCGACGAGAAGAAAAGAAAAGAAAAAAAAAATTGCCCCGCGAGCCCGTAATATCCTATATCGCTCACCACGACCGGGCCAGCCAGCCAGCAAAATGATTGAAAAAGTATCCCACCGCAGGAGGACGGATATCCGTTTAGCGTGGTGTTTCTTTTCTTCTCAGACCTTTGCAGCAGGGGGTTGCAGCAGGAGAAAAGTGTTGTGATGCGCCAAGCTTGATTCTGGTTCGATGGCACGATCACCTCGAGCCATCACGCAATATTTGACCAATAAGATGTCGGCATTCTCCAGAGCCACCCATGCGTCCCTACTCCACCTTTTTCCAGTTTGCCCACGCTGAAATTTTTTTTTTCTATGCCGTCGACCATTTTAAGGTTGCTTATAAATGACCTTTAGGAATTAAAACTCCATTCTGCTTTCGTCTGACCCTATCAGTTCAACAGTCCTTTTGTCTTTTCGGCAGGAACGGAATTTTCCCCACCGTCGCCGGGGGTACCGTAGCCTCAATGCACGCCCTGTGCGGACATGAGTAGCTGGTGAGTCGACTCCTGTCGGCTTTGTAACCCATCGACGCCTGTTGATCCCAGTAGCTCGGTAAAGTACGCCCTTTCACAAAGCGAAAGCTCGTTTCATGGCTGTTAATCGATTATCGATTCGTGGAATGCGTGTGACATCATGAAGTCCCGCAGACGAGGCCAATTTGTCTCAACCTATCGATATCGTCACCAGATAGCGTGGATTTGGCGATGACTGCAGCCTTCACGGAGCTCAAGAATTCGTAATCTGACTCTGGCATTTTCGGTTTGAGAAGCTTAAGCAGCTTGGGTGCATACTTCCTAAATAAGCATTAAATGTTTAGTAAGCCAATCTGCTGTCAGAGAGGGTTTTGTTACATGTGTGTAAGAGAGAATGGTAGCACCGCATACCCAGTAGCTCTGAGGATACCATCTTCAACCTCAGAAAACAACAAAATCAACACAACCAGCATCATGAGTGATGCATCCGTAGCCTTCTCCAATTGTGACTTTAGCTCCCTCTGCATCTCAAGTTGCTTTGTCTCTATCATCTCGTCGGATGGTTCCTCGGTAAAAGTAGACTTAATCAAAGCGTTCAATTCGGTTTGTACCGCTTCTAACGCATCAACCGCTCTGATTGGCTCTTCGGGCCTGAAGACGCCATTAATCGATGTTATTGCGTCTTCTACCCGCTCGTTCTTTCGCTGGCTCTTCCAGTCGCCTACCCGATCCAGTAGTTTTGTGAGACCCTCCGTAATAATTCTTTGGTAATAAGCCACCAAGTCCTGGGCCAGTTTGTCCCGCAGTCCAGAGTCTATTCGAACATGTACGAGTCAGCCTTCTGCATCTCTCTTATGCGTAAATAATGTTATATCCGTATCTCGATACGAACCTTGCACCCGATTAACTGCGGTCACGTTGACAACAAATCGGAGGTATATCTTATCTAAGAAATGCTCTTTGGCCGCTGCAGTGGTGGTATCCCGAAGCTCTTGTTCCCGCTCTGAATACCTTGCAGATGCTTTCGGCATTATGGCCTTCCCAAACGAATCAATGGCTGATAATGGGACATCAGGATAGCGGGTGATAAGCCAATCACGAAGCTGTGCAGTTTGCCGCATTGGTTACTATTACCTAATATACGGTCCTGAAACAAGGCTGCTGGAAACGTACCTCCCGCCAGTATATAGTCACCGGGTAGATCGCCTTGTTGGTATTCACCGCAGTCGTCCAAGCCTTTTCCGCCTCTTCATTGACATATGCGAAACTGTCTTTTTGCATCCTTTCCACGAGTTCGGGGGTCAGGAAGCACCCAGCATGATCAATCAACTTTCTAGTTTGCCGTTTCCGAAACCATTCCCGCACATGGACTTGAGCGCCTTCTGGCAGTTTGTAGGCAAAATCCTATATGAAGTTAGAACGAGAGCACCCAATTGAGATTACGCTATTGCATACACTGAGATTGACAAACCCCGCATCTTCAATAGACCTGATAGCATCCTTCTCAATCCCGTCCAGCCACTCGGTTGTAACGTAATAGGATGATAAAGTCGTGAAGTTTGGTAATTTCTCGGCCAAAAAGGAATCCGGTTTGTCAACGTATGCACGCTTTAGGACCTTCTGGGCTGCGGGGAGTGTAAGTACTAAGTTTAGCTCGGTAAACCCCCATGCCTCAAACTCACCAATGAAGCCCTGGCTCTTCAATTGCTCTACAGCCTCATCCTGTTGCTTAAGCTTGTAGGGACCTGGAACAAAGGTGCCTGCTGTCCAAATACCGTCGAGCTCTTCCTCGGTGGAAACTGTTACGAGGACCCTCTGAACGAATTCTGCCGGATATGAGGACGACTTGATAGACCTAAGGTCTTTAAACTCAATCGGTCTGATGGAGACTTGTTAGAATCGCTCGCCGTGTCGATCAGTTCTATTGCACTGTACTCACTTCGTCGCCTCTTCCAGCTCACATCTCACCGTGTCCACAGTATTGTCAAAATACATCTCACTGTAAATATATCTTTCACCGTCTAGCCAGAATACCTCGGTGCTCCACTCCACCTTCAAGTATTCCAGCAGCTTCTTGAGAAATTCAATCTGAATATCCTTCTCCCTGCAATACCTAATCACCGTAACCACCCCATACAGAAGTTCGCCTCGGAGGTCGTTTTCGAGAACCGCGAACGGTTTCCTATACCCCATGCTGAGAATAACACTACGAAGACCTACCAGTCATGTAACTTACTTTGGTACTATCTGTCGTCCATTGATCCCCCATTCATCTTCAGGTATGCCGGATAGGATTTGTGCGATATATCTATCTTCGACATCGAGAGACTTTGATAATTCGTTGAATGATATTCGCCCTGTAGATTGAGAAAGCCCTAGGTCAGATTGTTATTGCTTCCCGAGGCCTCGATATCACGTCTGATAACAGCTGAAACGTAATAAATAAGGACTACACACCTTCGCTATCCTCTATAAACTTCTTCAAGCCATCCTCCAAATATTTACGGGAGCAAACCCCGCCGCCCGACTTTGTCGGTATAATCTGTAGTGAAGAGGGACCAAGTTGTAAACTTTGCGTTGTCTGGATGATGCTCTGAAGCTCGGACTTGGTAAACATGGATGAAGAGGGAGATGCAACTTCAGGCGACCAGCACCCTTTCGAATGAAGAGAAAAACGGAGGAGTAGAGTGATTTAACAGAAGCGGTAATTGGATTAATCAGGTATAATGGATTCGAAAATGCAGGTCGGTAGTTTACTTTTGGGGAAGTGGAATCTAGATCTTATTTTGAGATCCAACAGCAATCAATTCAAGGTAGCACCACAATCTGGCTACAGTCGGCTTAGAATGGCGGGTAGCGCCAGATTAGATAAGATTAGATCTGGGGAACACCGACATCGCTACAACACTCAACACACTTTCAACATTAACTGTGGATTGTAGCCATTCTCTTTGCATGTTATATATTCGCATCATGTCAGTCTCTAAGCTAGCCTCGCCCTACGCAAGCCTGCCCTGCCGCGAACTTCCTTTGCTTTTACGCTCCTCCCCTCGGCCAATTGGCATCCTGTGAGGCCATTCAGATTATATCTACCCCAAACCTCCCACTGGCCACCACGTTGTAGTTTCGTAGCCAGACCCAACACCACTTTCCACGGCTCCATCAAGATACCAAAATGGACGGCGTATTCACAGACCCCACGGCCCAAACCTCCAACCCCAAAACCCGCTACATCCTCACCCTCCTCCTCCGCTCCGTCCCTCGCCCTTCCCTTGATAAAATCCCCCAACCCTTCACCCCGCCCGAACTAGCTCCTCCTCCAGTCCCCGGCGATGTTTTCTTCGCAGCTGGAATGTACACTGAACTCGCCGAGCTATGTCAACAATACAACTTGACAATAGACATCGATGCGGCAATCTCGCTGGACGGGAAATCCATACCCGAGAAATTGGAGTGGAAGTTGACTGATCCGAGCGAAGGGGATATGGCGAGGGAGTTGAAAAAGTCAAAGGAGTTGAGAGAGTTTGAGTACAGATTTAATGCCGATGTGGGAATACAGAGAGATACGGTGTGGAGGAAGCAGAAGAGGCTGGTGGTGTTTGATATGGATTCTACGCTTATTCAGCAGGAAGTTATTGATGAGATTGCTGCGTTTATCGGGGTGAAAGAACAAGTCGCTGTACGTCACTTCCTTCCCACTCCACTCTCACCAGCGCAGACCATATTTATGAAACTAATCTCAATCACCCATATAGGAAATAACAGAAAGAGCAATGCGCGGCGAACTCGACTTCTCAGCCTCCCTCCGCAGCCGCTGCGCCCTCCTCAAAGGCGTCCCCTCCACCGTCTTCGAAGACCTAAAATCAAACGGCACAATAACCTTCACCCCAGGCGCCGACACCCTCTGCCTCTCCCTCAAGCGCCTGGGCTGCAAACTAGCGGTCCTGAGCGGTGGCTTCCAACCCCTCGCCGAATGGGTCAAATCCACGCTAAACCTGGACTACGCGTTCGCAAACACGTTGGGCGTCAGCGAGGACGGAAAGACGTTGAACGGGGAGGTGATTGGGGAGATTGTGAACGCGGAGAGGAAGGCGAAGCTGTTGAAGGAGATTGCGGAGAAGGAAGGGGTGGATTTGAGGCAGGTTGTCGCGGTGGGGGATGGGGCTAATGATTTGGTGATGATGGCGGAGGCGGGGTTTGGGGTGGCGTTTAATGCGAAGCCGAAGGTGCAGCTTGAGGTTGGTTCGGTCCTGGTTTTATATGTTTATTTTCTTTTGAGGAAGTTTTCCTGCGGAAGCTAACATTTGGATACAGGCGCCGTCACATATAAATACTGCAACGCTGCAAGATATATTATATTTATTTGGGTACACTGCGGAAGAACAGGACCAGTTGCTCAATCCGGATAATTACTTTTCGAAGGTCTAGGGATACACTATATAAACCGCATAAAGATATATAGAATAATGGAGCTTGACGTATGGCATGTCCATTGTTAAAAGTGCTTATCATTACGTTCATCATTCATGCATTGTATAGACGTATTTTATATGCAAAGCGTGTCCTAACGCTACCTACAACAATATTACTCAACCACCCGTTATCGTTTGATCTTGACAACATCGACGTAATGCTTACTGAGCGAGGTAAAAGAAAAGAAAGTTTCTTCTCAAAATATAAGGCCCAAAGAAATTACATACATCACCATTTTTAAGAATCACGCGAGAAGAAAAACAAAAACTTATTAAAAGACAGTTGAAAAGTTTGTAATTTCCCCCTAAAACCAGCCCTAGTGTTCAAAAAATATGAATAGAAAAACACGAAAGAAGAATGGGAGAGAAGTGTACAGAGAATTACATAGCGTTAGCAGAGAATACATAGGTTACAACATGAGCCTGTATTCTCCATGTAAGAGACCATGTGGAGAAGAGTAAAGAGAAAAAATGGTATAAAAGGGAATGTAGGGTGGCCATCGTAATAGGTCTTAAAAGGCGAACACACAAAAAAAGAAGAGCAACCATTGTAGCTACAAAATTAAGCATCTGAAAAGTACGAGCGCGGTGAAAACATCACAAGGTCAAAACATACTGTACAAAACAAGAATGAATTATCATAGTTTGTATAGCCGATGAAAAAGAGGCTATGCCCATGAGTAGAAATGTGAAATGGGTATCAAGTCGGACGTTTAGAGAAGTTGAGTGCTCTCAACGCGTAATGGTTCGTTGGTCGGCTTTGGGAGTTGAATTTCACCTTCCCCGATGGCAGGAGAGTGTTCGTTTCGCGTCTCGGGAACTGGGGGAGGCCATGTTCCAACAAACTGGGAGAAATCAGGTCCAGGACGGCTAGGAGAGCCTGTGTCGTCTCCAAGACCGCCGTTAACGACCGTTGCTCCAAATCCGCCAGTGCTATCAAATCCGCCCGCCGTGAAGGCTGGGTCAATGCTGTTGTTGACAGGATCCAAAAGCTCGGGGTCGGTGACAGGTTCATTTGAATGATCAGTGACAGGAGCCGCGAGTTGTGATGGAGGAGGGGCCGTAAAAGTCACGTCATCCTGATTGGTGAAAGCAGCAAAAGGGTTTGGAGCACCAAACGATCCTCGATCTTCATCCGGGTTGATATATCGCTGACGTTTGCTATGGCCGCCCTCCAAGTCGCCCTCATTAAGGATGTTTCCAATCCCAAACTTACGCTTGAGACTAGGATCAGTGTTTAGATCGTCTGGAGGTGGCTCAAAGGGTGGCTGCAGAGCATATTGCTCGAATCCACCAGAGCCTATGAAAGCGTTGGGTGACCTAAACCCACCAGGCCGATAGTCTGGACGCTCGTAGATTCCTGGTGTACCGTGAGTAAACGAGTAGTCTGGGTGCAACAAATTTGGAGGCGGTGCAATATGACCACGAGGCAACTGCGGGCCTTCTCGTGGAGGCGGCTTGGGCAATCGCTTTTGCTTCAATTTCAACTTTTCCTTCAATGTCTTACGTGGAAGGGGACCATCCGATTTCCAAGGCTTATAACGCCCGTGCTGCCTCATATACAAGGTTCTAGCCTTGCCCAGTTTGCCTAGAGCAACTTCCTTCGTATACAGGACGTAGGATTGGCCAATGCGGACGTATTGTGGTGGCCCATTCGTTGCCTTCTCGATCTCCTGCTCCGGATCCGATTCCCATTGAGACTGCTGCTGAACTCGGATAGTCCGTGGAACTTTCACATATATGTATTTGGATGACGGCTCTTCAGGGATCGGGCCTTGATCGTACTCGGTGATCTTAGTGTAGTAGCCGGTGATCTTGCGGTAGGTGGTTAGGCCGACGGCATTGTCAGAAATGCCATAGGCACGAGCAACAGCACTTGGCCACTTGACGAAGTTGAGATCATTGGCGTAATCGTCTTCCTCCGAGTCATAGTCATCAATCTCCGCAATCCCTACCTCATGTTCGGATTGGGAATCTGGGATAACATATTCATCCGCACCTTCTCCTATGCCCCCAACTAAAGCGGGATCTATAACAGATGAATTTGGATCCAACCCGTGCTTCTGCAATTTCTTAGCATGCAGTTTCGCCGGGGAGTCGAGAATGCTGTCGTCCATGTCCATCTGATCCAACTTGGACTTCTCAAGTCTTCGTCGACCGAGGCTAGTAGCTGGCGATTTCTGGACCGGTGGAGCTTGGGTCAATCGCATCTCAACTGCTTTCAATTGTCCATCAATCCATTTGAGTCTCTTTACAACCTGTTGTTCAGGAGCTGGCTTTGGCTTCGGCGGTGGCTTTGGTTTGGTGACTCTATGGGTCTTCTCCTTTGGCTTCCTCAGAACAGTGGGGATTTCTTCGCCTTCCTTAACCTCGTCTCCCTCGACAGTAACCTCAGCCCCATCAACTTCAATAACCTGGCCTTCCTCGCCTTCGGCAGCCGGAGCAGCACGGGGCTTTCTGGGCTTAGTAGTTTTAGCAGCTTTCGGACCCTTCGTGGCTTTCGTAGCCTTGGTAGCTTTGGTCGCCTTTACAGTCTTTGCTTTGGCCCCTGCAGCTTTACCCTTAGTAGCTTTAGTAGCTTTAGCAGCTCTAAGTGGTTTGGCAGCCTTGGCTTTCGCAACGGTTCCTTTCTTAACAACCTTCTTTGCACCCGCCTTCTTAATGCCGGTTTTCTTAGCTCCAGCTTTCTTGGCCAGGATCCTCGCTGCGGGCTTGGGCTTAACAGCAACCTTTCTAGGGGTAACAGCTTTACGAGCTCGGCCCCCAGCGGCAGTAACCTTAGTCACTGGGGCCTTCTTAGTCTTAACGACACGGGCATTAGAAGCCTTTACAACCTTCTTGCGAATCTCCTTCTTAGCGGGTTTCGCTGCCTTGATTGCCTTGGCTTTCTTTACAACCTTGGGAGCAGGTTCTGGGATCGGGGTCGAAATTCGGCGCTCATTTCGTTTACCAACAAGTCCTCGGCAGTGCTCAGTCCCACATTTGCAAATTTGGGTGCTTCCTCCTGAAAACCAGCTATAAGATATTCAAGTTAGCAATTTTATGCCAAGAGATTCACAATTTCTCAAATTAATATCTAACCTGAAGTTGTAGTCGTAAGTCAATTCCTCTCCGACCTCAATACCTTCATCACCAGCAAACAAGGCCATACGAGGCTGGCCAGCAACCATCCTATTCCTTATGTCAGTCCCAGATTCCAGCTTATGATACGATTGTAGCGACTAACCATTTCTCCATCTTGCAGTTAGGAGAGCAGCTATGGTTAACAAATCGAGCGAGAGAGCCACGAGTAGCGTCAATAATAAGAGAGTTATCGAATTCCATGAGATAGTAGCTCTGGATACCAAATATTAGCTGAAGTTTGAAAGTAAAATAAATGAAGGTTATACGTACCTCATTATCTTTATACGGGCCGTGCAAGCGTTCCTCGCACTCATCTTGGGTGATGATCTCGCCGATATACTCGACGATGATTTGATTAGGACCGAAGGAACGGCAAGCTCGAAGACCATATCCTTTCTCAGGAGTCTATAGTACCGTCGTTGTTAGTCAATGCATCCTCCTTCGATCTACAACTAGGATAAGCCACACCAAAATGATCTCGATGCCATCATCAAACCAAGTGTCATTCTCAACCCGGATTGCAAGGTCTCTGAACGGTCTATTCTGGCAATCTTTGAGGCTGCAGTTGTTCTTGTCGCATTCGTAGTACATGACACGGTTGAGACAGCTTGGTCCACAGCCTCCTTGCTCGGGCGTGCAATTGCAGATGGTGCTCTGGTAGGCGTTTTTTCGGTTATTCTTTTGCTGTTTATATATTTCCGCTGCTTCTCCGACGAAGATGTCTAAAGTGGTATTATTAATACTATGGTTTACGACGTCAATTGGCTTAATGGCAAGATGCTAGCTTACTTCTCTTAAGACTTTTCCAGCCTGGGGGCTTGGGGTAGACCCAAGGGTCGAGATTGAAGATCGAGTAGGGGAGGACAAAGTCCCGTTCGGACTCCATAACCGTAAGTCCCTTATACATTGGCATTGGGAGTGAAATTTTCTTGACAGGCTCAGGTCCCTTCTTTGCCTTGAGAGTGCTCTTGCCAATCATGTGGACATCTTGGCCAGTGTAGAGACCATGAGCTGCCCATTTCTTGCGTTTGATGGCGGGGACAATGATTTGTCGGTCAGAATGACGGGATGAGCTCTGGTCGTCACCAGAGATATCCATGGGGTCGCCATCTGACTCGGAATCCGTCAATTCGAAATCGCCTTTAGCCTTCTTGGAAGACGCTGGGGTCTGCCGGCCACTAGATTTGCCGCTAGGAATTTTGGCAGCAGCACTCTTAGCTTTTTCCGCAGCCTCGAGGATCCTTCGGGTTTGGGATTTATGAGTTGGCTGAGGGGTTAAAGGTGCCTTGTCCTTCTTGGCGGCAGCGACTGTATCGATACGGGTGGAATGGCGGCGAGAGGAATCGGATTGTTTCGAGGAAGATGGCGTGGATTTTAGGACAGTTTGTAGGAGGGCAGCTGCCGAATTGCGTTTCCTCAAGGACCGCGTCGGGGTTTCGTCGACAGAACTGGTCTCGGCGTCGCCATCGCTGGCAACATCCACGTCCTTACCGTGGACTGTCACGCGATTTCTGCTTCTCCCAGATCTAACGGATTCAGTCGGGGTTCCGGCACCAGTCGCTGGGGCAGACGGCGTAGCGGAGGAAGCCGACTGCCTTCTCCGCGAAGACATCTCGTCGGGAGGTGAGTATGAGTAGTGTGTTGTTGATAAAAGGTGATATCAACAGATGTTGCGTGCAGAATGCGTTAAATTGTGAAGGTTCCGATGGCGAGATTAGAAAAACAATCTCGACCAATAATTATGATACGCGAATAAAATTGGTAAGAGAAGAATCTGCTCGCCCGTACGCGTGATTTGGTACGGAAATTAGGATGAAAGGCGATGTTGTTGGGGAGATATTTGAGAAATAAGGTGACCGATGACGGGGGGAAAGACGGGATGTTGATGGAGGAGAGGGAAGGAGATGTGGGTTGTGTGGTGAAAAAGTTGTTGTTTGTGTGTTAGATGTGGTAAATGTTGTCGAGATGGGCTGCCCGGCCGGCCAAAGGAGCAGCAGGCGAGAAATCAATTCGAGCGGGTGGGTGGGCAGACAAATATTGGTGCAAAAAAAAAAAAAAAAAAAAAAAAAAAAAAAAGAGAAGGACAGAAAGAGGAAAGAAAAAAGTAAAAAATGGAGTTGCAGGTTGTATTTTGCTTGTGGTAATTTTTGGGGGGGGGGGGGGGGGG
>LDUD01000016.1:448075-466149 GCA_012184295.1 Dactylella cylindrospora
AAATTCAAGATCGCTATGCATAAGATCGAGATTGATAATAAATACCTCATTCACCCATGACACATAACATAAACCCCTTAGATAAGCAAAACACTACCAATCAATCCCATCCAACTCCTGTAAATACTTCACAAACGGCTCAACCGCCGCTCTCTCCGCCCTCAAGTTCGTCTCCATCCTCTTCCTCCCATAGAAGACTGGGCAGTCTTTAGAGTCGCACCCCACTTCATCTCCCGGTGCGATGTCCGCACAGCTTCTGCAAATTTTACTCAGTCCTGAGCTCTTCTTTTCCATCTTTGATAATCTGTTTCGTAGCTTGTAAAGTGATCCGTCGACATCTTCCAGGCAAGCTTCGCAGATTCCCTTTTCTGTGTCCCTTGCAGAGCAGACAATGCAAGCCGAACCCTTCATGAATGATTCAATCGTATGCTTCCTCGCCTGTTGTTGTAGATTTAACTGCTGTTGCAATGCGTCCCCGGTGCCCCTCGTCTGCAGCTGCTCCGCAGCAAACACCCTCCTCAACCTTTGAATCTTTGGCATCTCATCATACCAGCTCCTTACATTCGCCCCCACGAGATTAAATATCCTTTCCAGCGGGGGTATCAAGTTCTTCGAGATGTAATACTCCGCATCCAATCTGCTTTGCCCATTCTCCAACAACTCTTCAGGCGGCACGCACCTATCGGCCAATCTGGCTCCGGGTGCCCCGGATATAACAACGTACGGAATCCGCTCTCCGTACTGCGGTTCCGCTCTGTGGTCCGCTAGCATCTTTTTCGTAGATATCAGTGCTCCCGGCGGTAGCATTCCCTTTTCACTGTAGGTCCCCAACCTGACTTCCTTGGCAAAGCAGAAGTCTTGGATAGATACCTTCTCCGACATTATCTTTGTGCATTGTCGTTGAAAGTACTCCTTCACTTGCGACAAATCGCTGGTTCTGAATAGCATCTTCAACGCAGCTTCTTCAATCTTCTGCTCCGCTGGTGTCCCATCCCTTCTCACTGTTTCGATTCCTTTTGCATCAAACTCTGGCTCTACCTGCGTTTTACTCTCGTATTTAAACCCTACATATCTCTTCTTCGCAAGAAGGACGCAGGGAAAATACACCTTTTCAAACTTGAGCTTGACCGGCCTAGGATTCATATCCGTTACCGTCTTTGCGATATCCGCACCGATATCGAACGCCTCGTCTTTAGTCTTTCCAGGTAGATAAATGAATAAACTATCCGTGTCACCATAGACCACCTCTGCGCCCCACCTCTCTGTCGCATGAATCAACTCGATAGCCTTTTCCAATGTCTCTCTTCCAGTTTGGACTATACTATCCGCGATCTCTGCACATGGCATTCGTCCAGAGAAAGACGCAGACGTGTACCCGTAGGTAACGTTGGCGATAAGCTTCAGTGCTAATTGTCTGTTGTTTAACAGTGCTTGCAACATCTTATCGTCTTTATCCTTCTTCATTCCTTCCTTAACCATAACTCTCGTTTCTAGAATCTCCGATAACATTTTCGCTAGCAGCGACCTTCTAACCTCAGGTTTGACATAGATCATCCCGTTCGGCGCAATGTTAATCTGGTCTTTCATCAACTCCAAGAGGCCAGTTTGTCTCTTATAATTGATGAAGCCCATCTTGTTTGCCCCGCCTTTCCACGCCAATATCCTTCCTAGGCATGTCGAGTAGCAATAATTGTATGCAATCATCACCGACGGATAAAGACTCTGAAAGTCAAGCACCAAGAGAGGGCTGGTGTAGAAATTCGACTGAGGTTCCATCACAAGCGGTAGACATTCCAATGCATTTTGGCTACCCACTTGCTTCCGACTCGGAGAGATAAGCACAAAGCATTCCGGTTTCGCAATCCGAAACATCAACGATTCGACTTTAAATTGCGATCCGCGGCTGAACACGCTGAAGAAATCGACACCAAGAAGTCGCGCCTGCTCGCTTGTCCGCATAACAAGCTCCTGTACTTCCAGAAGCTCAAGGTCAATCCTAACCCTGGAAACGAAATACTTGAACACTCTTGTCAAGCTATTCGGCTTCTCGATCTGATACCACCTTGTCAAATCCTTGTAGGAGTAATGAGGTATCCGCCTATGCAGCAAATGAAATGTCACATTCTCCATAGTATACTGTAGAAGGTTTAACTCTCCTCTCATCACCCTCCAAATATTGATCAAATGCCGTCCCGTGATACGAATACTTGAGGTATGCGTGAAGCCCCACCGGTCCGCTTCTTTCCCAAATCTTCCGTGAGCTTGAACTTTTACCCGCGAGAGCTCATCGCAGAGGTTATAGTCATACTTATGTCGGGCGCGTTCGATTAAGTAGCCCCATGACCCATTGTGGACTTCGTAGCCAGTAATGATGTCCGGATCTAATTCTCTTACGACTCGGACTAGAGTTAACAGTAAATCCAATTCCGTAGACTCTCTGTCTACTTCGATAGTGAACAATCTTCTTATTCTATCAGCATCAAACTCCGATTCTGATAAAAGAATGGCCCCGGTGTGCAAGCCCTCTTGCAAGCCTTGACTAGCCTGCTCTGCATCGCTTGAGCGAAAGCTGTAAAATATGCACGATATCTCATCCTCCTCAGGATCCGGGAGCAGAGTTCCACGGGTGTTGACGTGGATTTCTAGGCTCATCATGCTCATGTGCTGCACCTCGTGTTCGATGACCCCGGATTTCTTCTTCTGGCTGAATTTGAATCCATATTTATTTTTTTGTGTAGGTCCATCAATCTGTGACAGAGAGCCGTTGAGAGGTACAGCAACGGGTGCTTGGCTATCCTCTACGATTGTTGTATATTTCGCCTCCTCTTCCTCTGATAGCCATTGCTCGATCTCTGCTCTGGATGGCGGGGGTCTGGCGAACTCCCATCTCCGGTACGAGGTAGCTCTAGGTACTATCTTTAGCTGCTTCGAATAGGATGATTCGGGTATATCCCCATCTTTGTCGAACTCCGGAAGAAATTTGACAGTGTTGGATTGCAGCCTGAACTCCTTGCCAGCGTACTCCCGAGGTCTATCAGGGACATCTTTTTCGTTGCTGTAATATGCCTCTTGGTATATCATATGAGGCAGATTGTATTCATCGAGCGTACTGATTAAATCAGCCGCGGATGGTGGTATAGAGTTATAACATACGAGTTCACGTTTAATTTGAAATGAGGATTTGATCGCAGAGGCGAGCGGCAGAACTTGGGTTGCTATTAGATTGTTAGAATTTCTCACGAGATATAAGGGTAGTGTTGCGTGCTTACAATTGGCGCTCTGTGTCTCCATAGCCCCTCTACTAAAGGAAGACTTCATAAAGTTGTAGTATCTGGGCGTTTCATCGCTAGATATCATGGAATCCGATAGGAGCCCCTTGGGTTTATCCTGAGACTGTGACAACCTCTGGGCAGTCTCCTCACCACCATCTTTGACAACAGGGAACGACGATTTTATTCCCTTCAGTGTCGAAGTTCGTGAGTTTTGTGATAGTGAGCCATTCGGCCTAACCTCCTGTGATCCCCCAATGCTGGACTTCTGCGAGTTCTGAGAGCTCGGAAGCCCGTTCTTTCGAGGAGTAAACATCGCTTCAACGATCGACCGCTTACTTGGGGTAATAGGGAGATCTTGGGTTGGCTGCGACTTTCTCGGTGTCCTGGGTACTTGAGAAGACTTTGGAGCAGTTACTTTGGCAATTGCTTTTGCGGTTCTAACATCGTACTTCCCGCCATCAAGCCTTCTTAGCTTCAATGGCCGCAGTTCACCTCTCACGGAAAGCCCTCCGGACTCACCCCTGGCTGGAGGCATGATTTTGCTAAATTCTTCCTCCGCTATGATGAAGTCGTGTTCGGCGTAACTCCAAGTTGATTCCAGGCGCAAGACACCAAAATCTTCCAAGTCCTCCGCTGAAATTACTTTTTGCGATAATCGTTCTTCCAATTTGGCAATACCAGCTTCATCATCCTTTGTCAATCCTTCATCTTGAGGTGTTGATTCTTCCTCACTATCCCCTTGCTCCTCCTCCTCCTGTTCTCCATCTTCGTCTTCATCTTTCTCGGGTAGCTCGTCAGGATTTACGGGCCCTGCGTCTTCCGATTTGAATATATTGTCTTCGTCTACGTCCACGCTACTTGAGCTTTGAAAGACCTCAAGAGGTAAATGTGAAATATCACCTTGACCAACCGCACTAGGGTAAAAGTCTTCAACTGTCTCCCACGTTGTTTTGATGTCTTTTCCCCTTTCATCATTGTCGACAAATGTATCCCAGCTGATTCTCCCAAGTATCTCCTTCGCATTTTCCATATCAATTAGCTCCATAACTTTGTCTCTGTATTCCTCTTCATGGACCCATCCGCCATGTATGTTTCTGGATGCAGCGGAGAACTCAACACCGAATGACTCCACAGTGATATCCTTCAGCTTTCTACGCCGTTGCTCATCTCTCCATAGCTCTGCCATACTTGGCACAAGCTTCTGGTCCGAGGGTATTGGATTTTTGCGTTCTAGGAAATCGGAGTGCAACTCTCTAGGCTCAACGTCCAACCTGTTGAGTATATCTTGCACTCGTATATCAATCTCCAATGAGCAATGTGAAGTTCGAGGGAAATCCTCTTCCTCCAAAATATCCTCAAGATCGATCGATCCGTTATACCACATATGAGCACTTCCAGCTTCATCTTCTGTGGGTATCGGCCTTCGAAAGTAAACCTTCGCACAATTGATGTAACCACACCCGTAGAGATTGTAGTCAATCATCCATTGAGGGATATACTGTAAATGGGCTTCATATGGTTGGAACTGTTTCCGCAAAATTGCACCACTACGCAAAAGATCTGAAACTCTGGTCATAATGGTTGGGCTGAGAAGGTAAATTTTGAGATAATAACTCCATCCAACATTGAACCCGAAGAATGGGACGCCTTTGCATATTGTAATGCGGGCGACGAAGACATTTTTTGGGTCATGCGGATTGCGACGATAAATCTTGCAAAGTGCATGATCAATGCTAGCATGTAAGCGATAAATGTATGAGGTGACTGTAATTGAAAATTAGTTATGAAATGGAACAGAATTGAACCGACTTTGCGAGTAAATATATAAATGGAACTCACCTTCTTCATGAGCCAAACTTCCTTCGTACTCAACATATAGATAAGGGAAAGCTCCATGGATATGAGCACACACTTTCTGTCCTGTTTCTGTTGCACCAAATACTCGAATTATTGGCAAAGTAGCTTTGACCTTTTGACCCAGAGGTGTTGATTTGCTTAGGATTACAGGGTAGTCCAAGCGGGTCGGAGTCGATTGGTAGGTATCGACATTATTGAGTCGCAATCGAAACGCGACTTTTGGTCTGGGCTGGTCCATGCGGGCTGGTGGGGTAGGTGTGGGTGAATGTGTGTGATCTGTGGGAATATCACACTGCAGCTACATGTAGCTGTGACGGGGTGGATGGTTATTGAGTTTGAGACGCGAGTATGACGTCAATACTCGATTTTTGGGGTTGAGGAGAGGGGAAGCGGAAATTCATGATTGATTGATGGAATATACTCGACCAGATACTCTAGGGTATTTGCGTGTATTGAATTCCATCAACCATAATGTTATGGGATCATGAGTCCCTCGAGGGTGGTTGCACGGAATACACAGGACAGACAGAGGGTAATTGGTCCAGCATTGTTGTGTTTTCGTGTTGCCATTTCACGCGTCAAGCGAAATGTGTTGTTGCCTCACCAGAAAATTATTGGCTGCTTAATTATTACCGAGACTGCTTGATTATCACGTGACTGCTGTTTCTGAGACACAAAATAGTAGATGACACACATTTCCAGACTTCATCGCAACACATTCCCTTTAGTCGCACATTTTTTGTATATTAACGCCCCTTTCACTTATTCCCTCCCACCTTCTTTTGTCTTTCTTCATCATCCTGGGCAACAATCTTCCTTGCCAACCCCCCAGCCAATAGCAACGGGGGGGCTAAGGAAGTAACTGTGACTACCTACTAAGTAGGCATAGCTACCACAACCACCTGCTGCCAGCTGCCCAGGTGGCCCGGCTTCTCTGCCGCCTACACACAAGACTGTCCCCTCTCAGTACTGATTTGGGCCCCTTTCTCAATTAAGCCGCCCATCTTCATTCCAAATCTGGTTGCCCCCATGGCCCCTCTTTAACCACGACAGACGCCATCCCAGCGCCAATCTCTTCCACTTGGCCCTCTTAGCAACCGCGCCAGGCCCTTGCCCGCAGCAACCACCAGCCTCTCCTAGCTCGAGGAGATACTAGCCTCAAGCCCTCTCAGTGTTGCCCCAGCAGCTCCTCCACCTCGGCTTATCAATATCAAGACAGTGATAACCCCTCCGAATCTGGTTGCCCCAGAGGCTCCTCCAATCTCCCACTAGAATCGTCCCAGCGGCTCCTCCACTGGGCCCTCCTGCCTAGCAACTATTAGATCCCTCAACTATAGCAAGCGCCGACCTTCTCGGTGTTACCCCGGTGTCTCCTCCATCTGGACCTCTCAATCATCCATGCAACTATCCTTGTTCTGAATCTAGTTGCCCCCAATTGGGTCCTTCGACAAAAACAGACACCACCCTACGCGCCTCAAGTCTACCAGCACCAATCCCTTCCACTAGCCCCCGTGAACAGCGGCGCCAGGCCCTCCTCGTACGCAACAGGCGCCAGTCTCTCTCCAGCCATAAGAAACTCCGATTTAAGCCTTTCAGTGTTGCCCCAGCAGCTCCTCCACCTCAGTCTGTCAACTACCAAGGCAGCGATCGCCTCTCCAATCTGGTTGCCCCCGTTCGGGCCCCTCTAATCATCTTCTACCATAATATTGTTGCTCCAGCGGCTCCTCCATCTTGGGCCCCCCCTGCTCAGCGACATTGAAGCCTCAATCATAGTCTCCAAATCTAGCTGCCCCCAAGGGCCCCAGAAACCTCGGGCCCTCGACTGTCAACCGCTTGGGTCCTCCTCCCGAACCATCATCAACCTGGGGCCTCCTTTCAAACCATCATCAACTTGGGCCCTCTCTTTCAGCTCATCAGCTTGGGGCCTCATTCCAAAACAGCAATCACCAGCCTACCCTATTGTTGCCGCCTCTTGCACCTGGCCGAACCCTACCACTCCAGCACTCCTCTAGCTAAAATCTTCTACTATTAAGGCAACCATTGATCCCCGCAACATTAGACTTTTGACTGCCAACTACTTGGGTCCTCCTTTCGACCCATCATCAACTTGGGGCCCCCTTTCGGGCCATCACCAACTCGAGTGCCCTCTGGGCCCATAAATCTGTTCCCTCCACCCAACCATTCAAAAAAAAAAAAAGTAAGTGTTTATTGCAACTTCCCCAAACCACACCAAGCCATAATTCAAGCAACAACTACTTCCCTTCCATCATCCCACAACCATCACTCCACAACCACGATCCTCCAATTTTGTAAGCCCTCATACCCAAGCTGCCATCTGTTTTCCCCAAGCAATGTGTTTGCCTCTTACTATATAAGAGACATTTACCCTTCCCACTACCACCATCCTATCATCCCACCATCCCACCATCATCACCCCCATCACACAATCCAACCATCCCCCATTTGAAGTGAGATCATTCCAATCATACAATACCTTATCCCCCCCATCACCATCATTGTCACCATCGCCATCATCATCATCACCACGTTGCCAACAGGCATTGTAACAAACAAGCATCTTTAATCCCACAATCCTAATCAATCACCCCTTTAGCTATAGTGATCTTCATTGCGCTCCACTAAGTCTGTTGCTAACTTTCCCCATCAAGCAGACAACAAATCTCCCCGCCGCAGCACTCTTCCTCCCACCATCAACCTCCCATTGGTTAGTACCTTCATTTGAAGCCATCATCTAACTTGCTGCTAATTACCTTCTAATCAAGTAGCCAGCCATCGGGCCCCCACCAAAGCAACCACCACCCTCCATCAACCATTCTTGGTCTTGGTGAGCACCTAACCTACTAGGATACCCGAGGTTATCAACAACCAAACAAAGTTGCTAACATGTCTTCACCCGTTGAAAAGCTAGGCATGGCCGAGCAAGACCTCGATTGGGAGCTTTTTGGGGGTGAGGTCCCCGACCTTGAGTCGGAGGCCATCGCCCCCCAACCACTATTCCTCCCCTCCCTCCATCTACCAACCCCGCCAGCAGCTCCAACCATGGACCACCCAACAGTTGCCCCGACCCCATCATCGCCATCATCGCCATCAGAGTCTCCCGCCCTGTCCTCTACTACGGGACCAACGTCCCCTTCAGCTGAGCCTTCGGCAAAGCCGAAGCGGAAAAACAAACCTCGCATGAATTGGACTGACGAGGAGTCAGAGAGACTCCTCAAGGGTGTAGAAAAATATGGAGTCGGATCCTGGTCGCAAATCATCCAGGATAAATCGTAAGTTCTCGTATTAAGCTTATCATGCCTTCTATCGCATCTTCCCCCGCTAACATTTCAATTAGATTCAACCTTGGCCATCGAACAAATACAGCTTTGAAGGATCGGTAAGCCTCGCCGCGCCTAGGTCCTCCTCAATATATCAAAGAGAATTAGAATTGACTAACTTGGTCCTTAGGTTTCGGACACTCTTTCCTGTGGAGTATAACATCCACAATAGTAAAGACAAGAACAACGAGCAGATGAGGCCAGGAGCATCTGCAGAAAACCCAATTACACTCGAATTGGACTACGAACATGCAAAGATCATGAAGAAGCTCAATCGAAAAAAGTGTCAAAAAAAGGAAAAGCCTAAAGAAAAGCCGAAACGAGCGGCTCCGGTCCAACCTGTAACTATCTCTTTGACGACGGCTACTGGTCGTCGAAGGGTAATTCGCAAGCGGAATACCCCTTGGGATCCAGAAGAAGATGCAGACCTTAGGCCAGCGTTTGCTAAAGTAAGACCCATTACCTTCCCTCCAATATTGTAGCTATTGCTAAAATGGTCTATAGTTCAAGCGAAGATGGAGAAGTATGGCGGCGGATACGAGTATGGCATTTTATGGACGATCAATTGACGATATAAGAGCACGGTATGAATGCCTCCTTAGCAACTGGCTTAGTGGACTCTATAGCTAATTACAAAAATTGCATAGATTTATCAAGATTTACCCCGAATTGCTGGTCGAAGTTGCCAATTCCCCGAGTCCTTCTGAGACTCCCGAACCAGGCGGAACACCAATCACCACACAGTTCACTTTCGAACAGGGTCTTGTCAACACATTTGACATACCCACTCAATCTGTTCCAGGGGCTGCTGCTTTACCTAGGATTCCTACCGCTTCCTTTCCTTTCAGAAGCTCACCCCCTATTGTTACCAATTCACTGTCGAAAATAGATGCGCCTATGGGCCAATATCTCAGGAATGGACCTCAAGACAAACCCGCGGCTTCACAAGCACTGAATCCATCGACGTTAATCGATGCCTCCGCCAAGGAAAACCCTAAGAAGCCGCAAACTGGGAATGAACTTGCGCCGTTTGGTCTTACTCTCGAAATTCCTACTGAGGGTCCAATGCTCGGTCGCCTATCGCCTCCCCTTAGTCCTTCCGCTCTTGGGCAATTTGTCAGCGAAGAGGGCTCTGTCCCTTCTATTGATTCGTTCTTGTCAGCAAATGGATATCTGTCTCCCGTCTCCGGGAGTATGGAACCCAACGATGATATCCCATGGCTCAGCTTTCTCCCACAGCCTGATATCTCCACAGCAGCTGGACCATCAATTCTAAACCATGCTGGAGGCCCTCAGTTTAGTTCACCGGTTCATTCTCAGGGCCAGACTTTGCTAGCGCCGAGCTCCCCCGTTGGCTTGTCTACTTTCGAAGCGCATCTCTCAAAACCCGCGGGCCAGGAGCCGTTCGAGACCACCTCCACCTCGAATACGATAGTCCTATCCGACAGCCCCTCAATGACGTCCTACGATTTGCTTTCATCGGACCCTTTCGTCGTACCGCAATCACCCGGAGTTGCTTCTGGAGCGTAGGGAGCTTTCAATGGCGACTCTGTGATGATTGATCCTCGACTTTTCGAGCAAAGTCTCATAGCTGAATTCAGTGCCGCTAACGATTTTCAGGCAATCAGCGGGTTTTCACTGGGTGAATTCGAACCATTCGGTCAATTTACGAACTTCGGAGGAGCAGGTAACCGCTAGCCTTCTTTTTCCGGTTTCTACCATTTTATTTGCTGGGGTTTTACAAGGTAATCTGCATATATATATCGGGTGTTTCGATGAAGTTTTTCAACAGGGTGTCTGGCGATATAGCGAGCATTTCACGGCGTTTTTCTTTGTTTTCTTATGCTTATCATCTTGAGCAGTGATGGGAAATTATATTTGGGATCAAGGTTTGTTTCATTTATCATATAGAAGGCAAGTATGTATTAGTTAGCCAAGAGCTAGAAAAGTTAGTGAGATAGTGAGGAAAGAAAACAACAATGTGGGTTTCAATCGTAAGTACTGTGTCATCCTCCTGATCTTTTATCAGGGTGAGTATAATTGACTTTCTTGGAGCATTTCTCGTTTACGAGATTACGACGTCTACGAATAACGTGCCCGCAAGCATGATCTCTGGTGATGGACAACACGCAAAGACGGGATTCTCGGCAAGCTTCTGGATATCTGGATCTTAGTGGTTTGTGGCCAATCTCTTTATTTGCTTGCATACTTTATTTGCATTTGCAGTTTTATAGACCATCCTCAGGGTGTCACCATTCCCATCAGTTAATGATAGGTATTGGATCATCTGAGAAAATTTCCATTGAATTACTCTTGTATCTTATGGCAGGAACGCGATCTATCGTTCTTCAATATTGTCATATTCAGCATCGTACAACCCGATGCTAACTACTATACAAGAAATATACTTTGATAATCAGTTTTGCCTTCTTCTTCTTCTCCCCTTTTACGTTGCTTATACCATAGTACTACATGGGGGAACTTGATCAGCCATTGTGATCATATCCCCAAAATAATAAAAACATCTTGAAGATTTGTCTCGAGCCTCAAGAACCTCGATGACCTTGCGTAGAACTAGGCTCTGCCGATAGCATTTGTGGAGAGCAAATACCTTTCATCATCTCGGACGCCATCCTGTCATAAAGTAGATCGGAGTAACTTCCACCATTTAGCCCAATTGTAGCATTTGTAGACGACGAGCCGTATCCCCAAACAACGCAAAATAAACAACATTGTAGTTCTGCCACCACAACAGGTGTTCCTAAGCATTATCCACCTCAGTGCCATGCGTGCAAGTTCATTATTTACACCTCAATCCGCTCATGCCGATAATCCCATTCACCAACATCAAATAATCGTCCAAATGCCTTTCTAATATCCTCTGCCCGTTCCATCCCCATCAATTTATATTGTTTCTGTAAAACTTAAGTATACAACATGTCTATAACAGACTCTAAGCGTACCTTCGGATCCCCAATATCTAAGCATAAAGTAAGAGATGATAATGGGGTCATCCTTGTTTACGATGGCGGCCCGTTGGATTTATCTAATCCGAGTAAGTTGTGCATATCACCAACTGATCTTTAGACTCCCTAAATGTTCATTGCCCCGCTATTTTATCTCGCCAATTCATTCTCGTCGCCAATCTCTAACCCCCTATCCAAATTATAAAGGAACAATTCTAGGAGCTGTTCATAAACGGCTTTCAATCACACGACTAGAAACAGCTACTCGAAAGGAAGTTGTTGATCGTGCTAAGGATGATATTGAAGGAATCATCTATGAGACAGATAAGACGTACAAATACTTTGTCTGGCTGACGGTATCCAGGAGGTATTTTAGCGGTGGCGGGGTTGATGGAAACAGCCCTGAGGTGGTGAGCATCAAGGTTCCGTTTCTGCTTTGGTTTGGTAGCGATATGAGCTTCCTGAACTTCGAGGTATAGTATTACTCCTAACCCTTGCCCAGGGTGCCGTATTTTGACACGTATCAATCATCCATGTACCTAGGTTGTCGACTACTTTTTCGACCATCACGAAACAAATCACACTCAACTCCCCATCGAAATCGACGGTGAACAGTTCATCTTCCAATCACCCACCTCCCAGTCCCGTTTTAGCCACTATTGCATCCTCGGTCGAGATTTCCTAGAGAGTCGTTTCAGAGCCGTCGAAGCAGACTACCAGCAACTAACGGTTACACTGAAGAGAAGGAAAAAGTCTATAAATCGTGAGCTTACACCCGAATGGATTCGAATACGTGACAAAGATTTGGAGAAGTATTTGGACGATGATGATTCCGATGAGGGTGAAGGCGGCGTCGAGGAAAATAATAGAGAGAACGGGTGGAGTAACGAGGAAAGCGAAGAGGAAGAAGAAGGGGAGATATCAAAAGGCGGTGAGAACGACTCCGAAAACAAGAATGGCAATATTGACCCCGCGTTGCTGGGTGAAGCTAGGGATGTTCGACCAAGGGCCGACGACGCGGTTAAAAAGCCCAAGATGATGAAAAAACGAAGGAGCAGAAGCAGGAGTAGGGAAAGAGATGAAAAGGTAGAAAACAGCGCTATTGATTGCGTTTTTGTTTTTGCTATCGATGAAGGAGGGGACGCGGAAATGGATGATTGTAATGTTAATCAAGGTGAATGTGGAAAACAGGACATGGGAATTAAAGCTTTGGAAAGACGCCTAGATGAGGAGAAGGTGCGACAAGAGAAGGAGGAGGTGAAAGCGATACTAGAGGATGCTCATCTGGGTAAGGGTGGGGAAATGTCCCCTCCAGACAGATCCGCTAGTAGAAGCGCTGGGAGCGCTAGGAAGTGGTTGGGGCAGACTGCGAAAGAAAATGTCAGATTCTAAACTCGGAAATGGTGAGTATGCATCCTTTACTAAGGAAGCACAAGACGCTGTTCTGATATTTTTGCAATAGAATAACGCCATGAGCAGCCAGACCAGGCTTGACCGAACCTGCCTGCTCAAACTCCAAGAGACTCTTACTTGCGTCACTAGGCATTACATGAAATATCAAAAGGTTTGTCATCCACCCCAAGGAACGTATCACCGAATTGAAACTCCGGCTAACGGTTCCCAAAAAATGCAGAGATTCTAGCTCTGGTTTATTCTCCCTTTAAAATGCCAAAAGATATGACAAAAGGCTATGGTACAATCGTCGGCAATATAAGTCGTAAAAGCAAAAAAAGAATGGAGGGTATATGTACAATTGGCACCCATCAAGGCAGTGCCTTATCGAACTTTTCCATGCAACATCTTCTCCGAATATCCAACATTCACATTATTCATTATTGCGGCCAGCTATAGACCGCTGTTTTGTCGTCATTGATTCCTTCGTATTCCCTGGATTGGGCGGTTTAATGCCGCCGGCCTTCTAGTTTCGATATTTCGTTTGTGACTCTACCCGGTTCCTATTCCATGTAAATTTTCTGTTAGCAGTTTATTCCATAGCAGGTAGTCTTCTTTTGTAACATGGTTTTGTATATAAGGATTCCATACGTACCGGTGTACGACTTTCCACCACCAGTCTATCCAGCTGGTAAAAGTTTGCAATGGTAGTTTGCCTCTGTAATCAATTCCAAAATCCACATTAGCCACCCTGTCCGGAATACCATAGCTAATCACCCATATCACCCAGAGCTTCCAACCAAACCGCCACTGTCGACTCCCGAACAACCCCCACCAACCATCTCTAGGTAAGGAAATCCACCATACCTTCAACATCGCCAGATCCTTCACTCCCTTCTGCACAAGCTCCTGTATCCTCCTCTCATCCGTCTCCGCCTTGTGTTCCCTAAACGCATCTCGCGTTCTCCGTTTCGCGTACTCTCGGAAGTTGTACTGTGTGAACTGTGAGGAGGCTCGGAGGAGTTGACGGTACTAGAAACCCATGATTTAGACGTTAGTAGAGCTTTCGGGGGGGTTGGCGGGGCGGGGAGCGGTGGTGGGGTGGGTAGCTAGCTATAGCTGTTATATGCCACCAGGGCAGAAAAGAGAAAAAACGTACAAGTGAGCGAACTTGAAGCGCCGTTTCGGACATCAGTGACGGTAAGATGGTCGTCATTTAAAGCTATTCTATTTTTTTTTTTTTTTTTTTAAAAAAAAAAAGGGAGAGAAGAGGATTGCGGGGGGAGAGAACGGTGGTGGATGCGTGCCGAAAATGCGGATGTGAAAAGCAAGGAATAGGAAATAAAAAGCTGGGCAAAAAGTTACAAAAAAAAATTAAAGTGGGAGCGGCAGGGAGCGGTGACGATTTTGTTGCATTTTGTAGATTTCTCGGTGTCGGAGTTAACGTTGGTGGCGTTGGTTGAGCAAACTTTTGCAAAAAAGGGTCGGAGATAAATGAGAAACTGGCAACACTCTATTGTATGTGTCTAGATTTATGAATAAAAGAGAGTAATATTTGGCATATAGAGGAGTTTGATTAGCTATTAGCTGACTACGTTGGTCTAGCAGCCTAACCCAAGGTACGTCTTATCTTAACCCATTTTTGAGGGAAGTCGTGAACATTGACTGCAACATGTATTATTGTCTTGAATTCAGGCTGTATTCGATCCCTAGCTACTAGTATATATACACCGATGTACTTCGATTGGGACACTGCATAGAGAGCATCCTGAATAGAGGAATTGAAAAGCGTAAGTATTCTTCCCTAGGCTATACATACTGAATAGGTGCACCCCCAATGATGCCTGAATCAAGAGAGGTTGGTGTGCAGAAATAATAAAAGTACATGAATATGTTAACACAATAATTCACATCCCACGGGCGGCGGAAGCCTGGGGCGACAGAGCAAAGCCGTATTTTTGGCTATCAGAAACCTTCTTCTTCTTCTTAAGTTTTTTTGCGTCGGTTAGCGCAGTACCCTGCTCGGGGCTTTTGGCGTCCTTTGGCGCACCGGTATCCAGCGGCGGATTTTGAGATTGAGCCGGCTCGTCGTCCGGAAGTATATCTTCTGGGAGTAAGTAGTTGATAAGGTTCCCATCCGCATCGGCTTCGAACCTCTCTTCCATGTTCACCACCCAAATATCCTTTATAATGTACTTGTAATAAGTTTTTTTTCGTGGAAGCCTGACCGTTGCTTCATACGACACGAAGTCAGACGTTAGAGCTAACTGATGGGTTTTATTCCAACCGTCGAAAGTACCAGTGACGTAGTTTGATGCGGGCTCGCCGCTGGGCCAAGTGAATGTATACTTTCCCATCGGCGCATCTACCACAGGTTCCTCACTCCTAGTTCCTGGGTCTAAACGACTTCCCAAAATTAGATAATTGACTGAAAACCCTTTTGGACCTTCTACCGTCGGCCTGTGTGGGTAAATCTCGGTATGCCCACTACCCGACTCCAATTCGTAGCAAATACGTTTCCCTTCAGGGCCGGCTATGCAGGCTTTGAGAACAAAGCCATTGCGGGACGGTACAAATTTATGCGCCTGTTTCCAGCCATCGAGGGACGTTTTAAGAGATACACTCGATCCGTCGTCGCTCCCGGTCGATCTAAATATATATTTGTAAATCCAAATCCCTTCAGGGGTTGATGCTGAAGGTGCAAGCCCGTTGATTTGTGTATTCTCCACAAGTTTCAGAGCGCTGTAAGACAGGAAATTTATTTTAGAGTCAGCAGAACCGAGCTGTTCTCTCGGGTTGACAGTACGTATTATCCCATTAATCAAGTAAGCGAACTTAACTGGGGGAGCCGTCTCGATCCTAGGTGGCAAAGGAATGGAAATCTGAAGCGACCAGTTCCCTTTGTCATCCGGATTCATTCGCTTCTTTGTCAGGAAATGAGGTGTGATAACTTCTAACCACATACTCGCCGGCGATCTCGATTCGGGGGGCAAATCATCTTTCATAAATCGAAACGTATAAATCCCGCGTTGAAATTCCCTCGGAGCCTTAGGTAAGGGCACACCCCCGACTTTTAATAGCGATAGATCCAAGTAATTGCAGTGGCTGCCTTCTTCGCTTAACAGGACGTATTTAGAGTAATCTACTACCCACCTATCTTCGAATGTGGGGATCCCGGACGTTGATTTACTCTCTATAAGATACCTGTAGAGAACGTATTCGCTGCCGTCGGGAACAGCCAGCTCCACTGTGGCCGTCCATATTCCCGGCTCCGTTTCTGTGAGATATTGCGTCCTTCGCCAGTCGTTGAACGTCCCCGCCACCATGATATTCTGTATCCTATATTCGGGCGGCGGCGCATACCTAAAGGTGTATACCGGCCGTTCAGCTTTCTGCTGACTTTGATGCGGCGAAGCGGCTGGCTCTCTTTGCTTCCTTTCCCTCTCTCGCGATTTATTTAGAAAAGACACAGGAATTGTGGCTCCCGGAAGCGTCACCCAAGTCGGCGCCTCGGCGCCTCTTCCATCCATAAGGGGCCGACAAGATATGATTCTCCAATCGCTTAGATTTACTGGTTCACCCGAAAATGCAATATTTGCGTGGTTTCATTCGCAGAGCCGTTAAACGATTGAATCGCAGGAGTGCGTAGCTCGGGGAAGCCGTATCAAACTCGGTACAGACCGATTTTGAGGATTTCGATTAGAATGACTTTATGCAAATGACAGGGCCGCCAGATTCGTATACTCGGTGACTAGGTAAAGCGTCTAGCGCGGTGAAGCGGAGTACATTGTGTTGATCGCGGCGTTGAATGATATGGAGAATGATAAGGCTGAGATTGACAAGGCTGAGGGTTAGATCCCCACCCGTGATCTAGCTCTTTAACGCGGCTGTCCATTCATATGTGTTTGCTAGAGGCCTCGCAGCTTAGCTTAGGAGGCCTTCCGAATCAAACTGTGCATATGTATATCCTTGTGGTGGGTGCCGAAGCTAGAGAGGCCTCGTTGCATTGATTGGGCATCGATCGTGGTGGGGCAACACGTTTGGACCTTTAGCTTTAGTCGAGCCAGGTTGTTGGAAAAGAATGCTTCTTCTTGCCCTGAGCTTATAATATAATAATAATAATAATAATAATATTTCAAGCCATTATTACTGTATTGCGTAGAGCTATAAGGGCCTTTATCGTCACAGAATAAATATTAATACGATCACACCATCGACGAGGCTTTAATCATTAATTGGCACGGATATTATCGACATGAATGCAAATGATATAACAGCTTACCTAAAAGGAGGTCCAAACGCAACGTAGCCGACCAAAACTTGAAGTGATATAAATCGAAACGGATGGCCACCCCACTGCACCATTTCCATCATAACCTTTGCAGCCTTCTCATATCCCACTTTTACCTCATACTTTTGGAGCTATTGTTAGCTGCTTCTAGCCTTCTACGTTTCATTCCATTGTAGCGATTGCAATTGCAGCTCGTCGCAAAAGCAAACAGGGAGCTGCAGATGGCCTCCATTCATTGGGGCATCGGAATTGCACAATTTCTGGGGAAAATTAGCTAACCCACGACCGCGTCTCGAGTCAAGTCCGTACCTATGCGGGTATCGATCTTTTCGATAGCTTGAAGCCGTGCTTTGCATGCTTTGGAGTCGGGTTACTTCAACATCTTGGGGTCTGTAAAATGCAACACAGTAATACTTATATCTTTTCGCAACGACTTGACCTACTTTTCCATGGTTACAAAATAATATATTCCCGGTCTGGCCAAGCAGTTAGTTGGAATAGGCCGAGGTGTTTCTCAATGGCTAGGAGTTCAATCCCTTTAACCCGACGGACTCAATTCCTCTCTTTCACTTGAGGAATATCGTTTTTTTTTTTTTTTTTTTTGCTGCTCTTACAATGGAGTACAATATAATACTGTCCAATCAGCCGAGGAGGTGTTCCAGGATATCGGCGGCTTCGGCGATGGCGTGCTCAACTCATTCCCAAATTGGGTATCAACCAAGCTTGCCCACCCAGCTGCATCTGGCAGTGGGGTTCACCCAAGCTAAGCTGAATGAGCCCCTCCATTGGCATGCAATTACTACTGGTATCTACGAGGGGCAATGGGCAAGTTGTGGTTAATCAGGAGCAGGCAAATTGCTGCAGTCCCGTCATCCCGCATCCCATATCACAGATTTTAGCTCCATCTGTTTGGCCAATCCTTGTCCTGGCCTGGCGCTGCTCTTTTTTTTTTTTTTTT
>LDUD01000016.1:466190-498698 GCA_012184295.1 Dactylella cylindrospora
GCAATTCGACGTGGAACATGTACCAGTCAATTTATAATATTAATCAGTCAGGCTGCAGCTTGTAGAGAAAGTCCTTCCGATCCCAAAATCTTCTTTTTCTCTCCTCTTCGTCCACTTGATCATTTTCTCTCCTTCTCTTCTTTTCTTTCTCAATCATATCTTCCAAAGTAAAGTCAAGTTCCCAAACATCAGACGAAGTTGAATATTTTGAGTTGTTAGCCCAACCAACCGTCAAACAACATGGCCTCCCCTTCCACCACTTTACCCCACGGAGGGGTCCTCAAAGATTTACTTGCACGGGATGCGCCGAAACGTGCGGAACTCGCAAAGGAGGCCGAAACTCTTCCTCAGCTGCAATTGACCGAAAGACAGCTTTGCGACATTGAATTAATCCTCAATGGCGGGTTTTCGCCTTTGGAAGGTATGCTTTTTCGTCACTGATCCACGCATTGGTGACCCATTGGAATGTTAACCAACTTGTGACAACAGGGTTCATGAGCCAGAAGGACTATGAAGGGTTCGAGCAAACTTGTCACCTTTGAATATTCGGTGTATTAGCTAATTGGTTTTATAGAGTCGTCAAGAACTGCCGTCTCGCCGATGGAAACCTCTTCTCCATACCAATCACCCTCGACGTTTCGCAAGAGACAATTGACAAGTACTCAATCAAGCCCGGTGCTAGAATAGCATTGGTGGATTTCCGAGATGACCGCAATCTCGCCATCATTACTGTTGAGGATATCTACCAGCCTGATAAGTATGTGCCGAAGACGTCGTTGTCGCTTGTATTGGAGAGTAAGGGCTAACCGAACGGAAAAAGGGACTTGGAAGCTAAAGAGGTCTTTGGGGGAGATCCGGAGCACCCTGCCATCAGGTACCTCTACAACACGGCCAAGGAATTCTATGTTGGTGGCAAGCTTGAGGCTATTAACCGGTTGAACCACTACGACTATGTTGACCTTCGTTGTAAGTTAAGCTTAAGAGGGTTCTCAAAGGTGAAAGATATTGACAATTGGAACAGATACCCCAGCCGAGCTGAGAGCTCACTTTGAGAAGCTAGGATGGTCAAGAATTGTCGCTTTCCAGACCAGGTAATAGCTACAAGCCACACAAAAAGCAACAATCCGCCTGCTAACAAGGAGCCACGTAGAAACCCAATGCACCGTGCCCACCGAGAGCTTACCGTTAGAGCTGCACGAGCAAGACAAGCCAATGTCCTTATCCACCCAGTCGTCGGTCTCACCAAGCCAGGTGACATTGATCACTTTACCCGTGTCAGAGTGTACCAAGCTCTACTACCTAGGTACCCGAACGGAATGGCTGTTCTGGGTTTGCTGGGACTTGCCATGAGAATGGGTGGACCAAGAGAAGCTATCTGGCATGCCATTATCAGGAAGAACCATGGCGCTACCCATTTCATTGTTGGACGGTTGGTGCTCCTTAACTAGACAAGGGTCATACTGCGGTGTACTAACGGATATTATAGTGACCATGCTGGTCCTGGAAAGAACTCTGCTGGTGTCGAGTTCTACGGCCCATACGACGCTCAACATGCCATCGAAAAGTACAAGGAAGAACTCGGAATCGAGGTCGTCCCATTCCAAATGATGACCTATCTCCCCGATACCGACGAGTACAAGCCGGTCGATGAAGTCAAACCCGGGACAAAGACCTTGGATATCTCTGGAACAGGTATTTTATTTATTCCCTCGAAAAGCATGCCAAAGAGCTAAAGAATCTAACATTTTTGACTTTGTAGAACTCCGGCGACGTCTCCGCAACGGAACTCACATCCCAGAATGGTTCTCATACCCTGAGGTCGTCAGAGTTCTCCGAGAATCTCACCCACCCCGCTCCAAGCAAGGTTTCACCGTCTTCCTCACGGGCTACCAAAACTCCGGTAAGGACGCTATCGGCCGCGCCCTCCAGGTCACCCTAAACCAGCAAGGTGGCCGCTCCGTCACACTCCTGCTAGGAGAAACCGTTCGCAGCGGAATTTCCTCAGAACTCGGCTTCTCCCAAGAAGACAGACATAAGAACATCCAAAGAATAGCATTCGTCTCTGCGGAATTAACTCGTGCAGGTGCCGCCGTTATCGCAGCTCCGATTGCACCTTTCGACAATAGCAGACGACAGGCGAAGGAGACGGTTAGTCAGTTTGGAAGCTTTTATCTTATCCACGTTGCTACGCCTCTAGAGTATTGCGAAGCTACGGATAAAAAGGGAACATACAAGGCGGCTAGGGAAGGAAGGATAAAGGGTTTCACCGGTGTCGATGATCCGTATGAGGTCCCGGAGAATGCGGATTTAGTCGTTGATGTTAGCAAGCAGGATGTTAGGAGCATTGTTCATCAGATTATCTTGTTGTTAGAGAGCGAGGGTTTGTTGGAATCTGCTTAGATGATTTTGAGATGTTGTATGAAGTCATGAGTTTTGTTTTTCGCATATTACGGATTGACAAGATTTAGATGCAAGCCGGAGGTATGCTGCACTTTATTACGCTTCATTATCCTTCGATGTTATGTTCATTGTTTAGGTAGAAAGATGCCACAATGTAGACAATAGAACAAACTATGCACAGCTGAATACAACACTATATGCAAGAGCAAATAAAATCACCAACCACATATCATGCAAAGAACCCGTTGATATTGACTACTCCCCGCTCTCCCTCCTACTCTCCTCCTCCACAGCCTTCATAACCACCCCCCTAAACCCTTCTTCCATCTCCGGCAACAACTTCACCGCCTCCTCCCTCCCCCTCCTGCTCAACTTCCTCCACGTCTTCCTAACAATCCCCACCCACTTCTCCTCATCATACTCCTCATGCTTCTGCTTAAACCCCTCAACCTCCTCCGCCAGAAACACCAGCACAGCAGCGTCTTCTAACAATATGGTTGTCGGGTGGACTTTTGATTTTATCAGCAGGTCCTTTTTTGCGACGGCGGCGTGGATTTCGGCGAGTTCGGAGGAAGGGATGTTGAGAGGGGAGAGGAGGGTGGTGGTGTAGTCGGCTTGGAGGGTGTAGAGATCGCGACGCCAGCGGAGGTAGCCGGCTTTACCGTCCGGGTAGGTGGAGCGGGGGTGGAGGAAACGGCGGAGGTGCTGGAGGGTGGGTGACGATGGTTAGGATTTTGGGATTTCAGATACTCGAGAGGGGGAAATTGGGTGGATTCGAGGACGTCCGGACGCCAATTGGTAGGTAAAGAGGGACGATGGACTAACCTGACATCTCGCCGCGATAATTTGAACATTCGTGGGCTCTTCTGGCGCCACTAGCACTTTTAGGTACTTCTCGACATTATCGGCGTACACAATCTCCTCTCCCTTCGGATCCTCCCTGTGCGCAGCATCGATAATCTCTTTTGCCTTCGCGAAAACAACCGGATCGGACAACGAGGCTGCGGCGTCCGACATTCCCTCAACCTTCGTAGCGTGTAGAGAGGAGGGAACAGTGGTCGGACGGTGGAACGAATGTAAACAAGACTGTCAATTGTAAACTGTTCACATTTACCCTCTTTCTTTCTTTCTTTCTTTCTTTCACCGAATATTCATAGCCTCGTGGCTAGTTTATTCCTGGCTCACGGATCTCGATAAAACAGTTGTTTCGTGTTCGAGGCTGAAATGCGCCGTTTCAGCTTCTCGAAACCTCATGGCACCTGCATGCTGCATGCCACAATGGCGGGGTCACACAAAGCACCATCCATCACGGCCATTTTAGGACTAAAGGTGTTGTGTGTTGCAAATCCATCGACAGCGATTGGTCTTGTTGGTATGATGTCATAAGCCGCAAATCTGGTCGGCGCTTTTCCTAATCGTCGGTGGGCCATGCATATGCAGATGGCGGTGACCCAAATACGTCACTTACTAAGCTAGTAGGATATTTTAACGACTACACTTGAACGGATTTGTACTCTTCTGCCAAAATGTCGTATTGGCTTTGACTATTAGACTTAAGAAAGGAAGAGAAAGCGGCCGTATGATACATGCTAAAGGGTTCATTAAACACTATCGAACATTAAAAGGGTGTAGACATTAAAACGATAGAACGCGTGAGTGAGACCAGACGAACAGGTACGTAAGCGATCGTGTGGTAGTGTGAATTTTGTGTATGTGTGAAGTTTTGAAGAGCGGCCGAGACCAGGGGAAAAAGAGAGTCGTTATTGTATTGCAGTCGTCGAGGGCAAGGCCGATTTAAGCAATGCTTCGAGCCGTTCGGAAAGAGCCGCGGGAAGTAATGCTGCCTATACTAGCCAGATGGTAATGTATTAAACCAACCGTTCGCTTCGATCTTTTGCGGTTTTGAACATAGGAAACGGAAGAAGAGAAGAGGGAAACATGACTATTGAAATCATTCTTTCTTCGCAAAAACGAAAGCGCACAAAAAGCAATCCACGCCGTATATTCCAAATGCATTACAAGAATCGTATTGCGATACAATCTTTCCATTTAGGTGAAAGAATGCGCGCTATCCCCGGCGGGAGATTTGCGACGGAAGAATGGAAGTCTGCTCCCACCTCGTTTTTCAGTTCCCAAGGCACGTTCGCGGTGATGGTGTCGGCGAGCGAGGGAGAATCCGACGCAGTAGAGGACAGTAGCACAGATCATGCAGCCGACGGCGCCCCAGGTGAATCCGAATGCCTGAATTATTCGTGTTAGTAGAGTTTGCTAAAAGTGATTTCTGACTGCCTCTTACGTAAACTCCAAGGCCTGCTCTAAGACCAGCATCGTTGAATGCATTTCGTCCCATGACATATACAGATCTAAAATTCATGTTAGCAATTCGATTTTCCCGAGTCCGCGGTGTGCAGTAGTAAAAACTCACGTCATGAGAGCTGCAGTAAGGGTCATGCAGAACAAGGCCCAAGCAGCGGCCAAAGCGGAAAGGGCGCTTCCTAGTCTGCTGCAAAGAGCTAGAAGTCCGACTACCATGCTTGCAAGCATGAAGAACAAACTAATGATATAGAAGGCGAAGGTAAAGCGGGAGAGATAATAGTATGTTCTGTGGTCGACCAAGAACTCTGCGGGGACGTTCCTAGAGGTGCCGAAGTTCTGCTGAGGCAAGAATGGATTCGCCGCCCGGATGCTGCCGCAGTCGGTGGTGATACCGCCGCCTCCTCTGTTCTCGGAGTCGCAAACCTATAGCAAATAGAATAAATGTTAGTCTCGCCAGTTTTCTATCTCCGCTAGTGATTTATTCGTTGTGTCGCATACATTCCACAAGGTCCACTCTGCTGTTGTTGGAGCACCATCAATCTCCGACGTATCGGCCCATAGGAAATAGACCTTGTTTAATGGGTCGTGGTCTCTTGTTCCGGCCAAAATTATGAAGAAAAGCATCACACAGCCACCTGCTGTGATGAGCAAGGAGAGTAATCCGAAAAGACCGTCTGTTTCATTGTAGAGAAGGAATCATTAGCAACTTGGAGGAGCAGTGGAAAACGTGGCTACCACGCGAAAAAAAGGTGTGTGCGAAGATTGTCGCATTTCGCGGGAAAGGCATTAAGATACATACTTCCAGCCATTGTGAATTAACGTGCGAATCTTTTTTCAACCCCGGGAGAGATAGATCATGAACAAGGAGAGATTGAGGACTTGTCGGACTGGGCGGAAGTCAAAGAAGGGATATGTTTGCTGGTTGGTTTCTTTTTAATTCTTGTTTACCCCAGCCAACAGAGAAAATGATGGTTGCTAGTTGTGCAGGGCGGTCGGCCAACCCGGCTCCTCGCTAACCCGGCCACAAATTATTTTATATTGCTGCTGCTGACAATGACGACACAGACACCTGTCCCAACTTTATTACAGCCAATCTGATATTATCCTTCTAGCGAAAAGACTGAAATTGATAGTCGGAGAAGACAGAGAAAGGATAAAGATGTCGAAAAGATAATTGTATAAAGCAAATAGGTGAGGAAACCTTAACAGGATGGGAGAAATTGGAATTCACGCTGCTATTATAGCCAGGGAAGGGACATCCGAACTTTAAAGGAATTCTCCAAAAGCTTCCAAACCAAACTTGGACCTGTAATAGCTGGCTGGGGGGTCTGCTCTAGTTTCCCTTTCGTCACCAACCTTCTTTTTATTTCTTTTTTCCTTTTACTTTCTCAACTAAAATACCAATTGCAGCGCTATTCCACGGAGTCTTCTAGCAAAAAAAAATCTGGGGACCAGGTGACGATCGAAAGACATGCAAAAGAAGCAAGCATTGAAAGGGCAGCAAACCGCAGCAAGAAACCAGTTCAGATCAAAAGTGGATCCCTTCGGGTACATATATTCGGTATGCCATTCGCACTACCAGAACAAGTCACGATGAAAGCGAGAAATCAGATCATGGGCCAGGCCAGTAGCAGGTTCAGTACATGCACACCCACCCACCAACTTACCATAGCCTAAACTAAAGTTGCAGCCCTCGATGAGAATAAAGACCTACTTAAGAAAACAGGGTTTGCTGCTTGCACATACACTGTGAGGTAAACAAATAAAATATCGTCATAGTAGCATATCGACCCATCCAAATGCATCATACAACCACTACTGATCGGAATGCACCCCAATTTCTCGATTCGCATAGTTTATTTGCATGTTCATGTGAGGAACTCGGAAATATTAGCTCCCGAATTGACTTCACTGTTGCGGAACATACAAGTTTCTCGATGTCCAAGCCCGGGCGATGAAAGGTTTATCACGCTCTGTTTACGGGTTTTGGCCTGAGAAGCGAGGAACCTTTTGGGGTGAACGGGGATTCCGCTTAGCGAAAAGCAACTCAGAAAACCTGCGTACGTCATCCCGTCAACAAGCCATAGGGATTGCGTACAAGTCTTTTCCTTCGGAGTAGCCCCTACATGTACCCTGAAGCTGCAGGATTTATCTCGTGTCCAGAGTTGTTTCTCATGGGTGCAGGCCCACTTTTGAGAAAAATTTTCGAGCGAAGGCATTGATGCCTCGCTTAGGAGACAGCAAGACCTTTTGTTGGTTTTGAGGGTGGCCTCTTGGCTTCCTGGCTTGGGCGGGATATTGCTTAATTCCGAACTCGCGAACCTGCCACACGCAGACAAACAGACACTGCACCGATCTGTCTTGCAGCAAGATGCATGCAAAAGGTTGTGCAATTCACGGTCCAGCAGCAACCTAGAGGCTTTAGGCTTTCAAATGAGAGATGTGAATTTTTCGAGTTATTCTTGAAGAATTGTGGATGGTATGACAGTCCGCATTTGGCAGAGAGATCTACGAAGGCTAATTTCTCCAAGAGCCGTCTTCGTGACCTAGTTTTGTCCTCCAAATCGCAAACCAATGTGTCGTTTACCCTTTTCAAGTCATGGCATTTCATTGTGTCACGCGTCAGCTTTGGAGAGCAGCCCGATACTAACTTTTTACCGCGACTTTTTCCAGCGGATAAGACCACCCATAACAATGTGGCAGCCCTGTGATAGCTGACTCGAATGTGAGCTCAACAGTCTCTCGCAGGTCAAGAATGCTCTCGAGCCAGACCTTACCATGGAACCCCGTACCTTGGGTGAGTTTGTCTTATAAAGTTCCTACACTTTAAACTTTAATGGTGGGAACTTGAAGCCTCGATCTCTTTGACACCACTAGGCTCCGTGGCTCGTTTCTGTGCCACGAAGCTGCATCATCCTCACCATTAAAGTTTAGTTCGTAGTCCTGTCAGGTCCTGTTGTGTTCCTTCCCACGGCCCTGCCTCACCCCACTCAAAAAAGTGTCCGACTGCTATTCTTAGGAGACATGAGGATACAGACCTTATTCATGATATCGTTCGACGTATCCTTCGGCAGTTGTCGAATTGCTTGTGGAACGTGAATAGAATATTCTCATACTGGGCGGAGCCCTCACACAAAGACAGAAGCTAGAAGCTGGTAGGAGGCTTTTGCTATGTTGTGCAACACATAAACTGGACCACCGTGAGCGTGAAATCCGACCAGGCATTCTGGTCGCGGCCGTAGATTGCTGCCCTTCAAGTTATCCTGAATTTGACGGAGAATCCTGGCTGTCGGCTTCGGTCTACTCTCTGCCTCCTATTCAGATTTTATTCAAACGGACTAGTTGATGCTATCTTTATTATCCAGCGTACCCTTTACAGCTCGTATTCCCATTCTACCTGGCGCTTAAAATTTTTTTGGACATTGAGAGAGGCACTATTAATAAACAACACAAGGCGGCTACCAAATGCCACACAGCCCTATCAATGCAGTCGTGAAACGATGCTTGGATAGAGCCTCACCAATGGTACCACATCACTTCTTAACATCTGCCTGTACTCCGGTGGACAAAGTGGGGCTCTGTCGTCTAGCCCTAAGTGCCAGCGAGGATGTTTATATTAGATAACCCGCTGCAGGGGTGGTCGGGTTACTCGATATAGAATCGGGATGCCTTGTTAGCCTCGACACTCGCGGTTATACTGAGTTTAGGACTTTTTATAAGATGATGACATGCCTCGCAAGAAGGTAGAGGCAGATCGCCATTTCTTGCCGACAGTCCAGCATACAACAGGACTGATAGGTCACGATTATTCTTCTTACTCTCGTTATATATATTTTGATTATCATTGATTTGAATTACTTTCAGTTTATTAGTCGGTCAGCTACACACTCACTATTCATGCTTGACTTGTACATGATGTCTTTTCGATACGCAGCCACCCTAATATCTTTAATATATACAATCTCTGGGAATTGCCAGACAATAATATTCTCTAATGTATCAACAACTCCGGGCACGACCTTAGGAGGTAGCAGCTCAATAGCTGCGAATCTAGAAATCACAGAGATTTACAGATTCCCAAGCACATACTGTATGTTTTGCCTCCTATGCTCTTTTCTAGGCCTCGAAATAAAACACTCGAGGGCAGAATATATTAATATCGGAATCAACTAACAGTCTTGCTGCGATCATTTAGCTACATCCTATGTGACAGATACCTACACTATAAGCCATTGCAGCGGAGTTCCAAATCCAGAAACCCGCATCGACTGCGATCTGCAAGCCAAGCCGTATGCCTTTTACGTCTATGAACCTGTCACGACGACTGTTTTCACAGATCCAGCTGCATATACATCCTTTTCCTCTTCAATCCAGTACCCATCACTCTTCGATTCCGGTGGCTACGCTGAACTCTCGGCGAATGCTAGTGATATAACTCTCTATATCGATGAATCAGAACCCTTGACGGTTCCATGCTGCAACGACCTCGTAGCTGGTATCGATCTCTCAATGACTTATTTTGGCCGATCTACTATTGGAAACTATGCTGCCTGTCCTACGATCCTGATAAAATATATCGGTCCCGTGATTGATAACTTTTATGTCGAGTTACCGCCGGGAAGTCGATATGAGAGTTACAAACCATTCATCACGGGTTCCTCTTGCTCGTCGATTGTTACGGGTGCAGCGACGACAAAGACACCAATCGTAGTGGCGCTAAAGACGGCGGATGATACAAGCTCTATACCGCCGACGACAAAGGCAGAAGCAGGGTCGACAGCTCCCGCAGGGGCTACGCAAACGCCGAGTCCTAATCCTGCAGTTCCTACTATTACGATTCCTTCGGTGCCGGTCATGCAGCCGCAGCCGACGAGCGTCGTTTCCGCTCCAGGTAATCAGGTTAGTGAGAAGCCGCCGGTTGAAACGCCGTCGCCTTCTCCAGTTGTTACTGTTTCTCCTTCGGAGAGCCCTGCAGCCCCTAGCGTGGATCCTACTCCTCAGCCGTCTACCGTTCAGACGACTGATAGGGGTCCGGAGAATGAAACTCCGCCAACCCAGGTTATCCAGCCGCCTCCTCAAGAGTCCTCGCCTGAGGAAACTCAAAGGCTGAATCCCCCAACCCAGCCTTCCATCTCCTCCTTTCCCTCAGAATCGCCAGCTCCAAGTCCAAATCCGGACCCTAGCCCAAATCCAATAACATCCATCCAGCCTCTACCCACCATTTCCCGACCAACCACCTTCTCCACGGTATTCAACGGCCAACTCCTCTCTCCAATTATTACAGTCCCTGCGCAAACCGCATTTACGACAGTCGCAGACTTCCAGAGTACTTTCCTCACAACCATCGGCGGTCGAGAATTCACCGCTTCGCGAGCCGCAATCGGCACTTTTGCAATCTTTCCCGCTGTCACCTCCCTTTCCGTCTCTACTACTGTTGTAGAAACTACAATCTCCGGCACCCCAACAGTCATAACCCAATCATTCACCACACCGATCACAATCCCACCGCGAACCTTCATCATAGACAGCTCCAAAACAACCCTCGATACCACAATCAACGGGGTTTCTACGCAAATAATCTCAACGGTAACCAGCAGTAGTCTCCTGTTTGATCCTGCCAGCACAAGTAAAGGTCAGGGAGAGCCATATGTGACCCCTATATCCACTTTCACGGGGACGAGGACGTACACTACGGAAATAAACGGAAGCGAATCGACCGTTACGGAGGAGTTTAAAATTACCGTCCAGGGTACCGTAACTCCTAGCTTGGTGCCTACACCGAGTGCTTTTACCGGCGCGGGATCCCGCCTACGAGGTTCTATTCCAGTGGGATTAGTGGGTGTCGGATTGCTAATGGCTGCCATGTTGTAAAGTGTTAATCCTGCATACTGGTTCCAGTGACCTGTGAGATGAGACGGTTTCCTTAGCCACGCCATTTTAGCATACGCGCTTTCTTTCTTTCACATTTTCATTTGTCTATTTAGCATTCCTCAGGCGGCATATTTTCCTTTACTTGTACTCTCACCATCATGATGCGGACCGCATTTTTCCATATCCCGGCGTTAATATCGGTTACTCCTGATTTTGTCTATTTGTACGATAGCTAGCATAAAATTTAGAAAGTCTACGATGCTATAAACTAGATTTCATTCAAACAGTCAGCTTTAAGTTTCGAGGGCACTACTCAGTGGTTAGGCCAATTAAATATAAAAAAGTATTACATATTGTTTACCTTAATTTGTAGACCCCAATTCAGCACCTCCTTGCAAAGGTTTTTTTTTTCTTTCGTAATTTGTGCTCTCAATTTAATTCATATATTGTGCGACTCTAGACGCTGGTCAAACGGATGTATCTAATCTTTATCTATCTGTATGCTCAAATATCACTGGTTAATAGATTAGATAATAAATACTTGAGTAATTATACCATGCCGAATTCTGTAAAATGCCAATAGTCTCGATCTCATTATGTAAGTATAAAAGAAAAGATAATAGCTAAAGGTGAAAACTGTGCGTAATCCAGACACTCTAATCGCAAATACTCCATTTCATGAAAACGTAAGGAAATCAGTAGCCGAAATCGATAATCCACCAATCGTAATCCACGCGGGCAAGAAATATCAATACTCCCAAAGTCCAAAATGATAGCGAAAGATTAAAAGCACGAGAAACAACCAACGCCCATTGGTAAGAAACTCCTCTCCCTAAATCTCGTCTTCTGTATCCTACATAACCCCCGCAAACTTACATCCCACCTTTCTCGCATGAAACAAAGTCATGCTCAAGCTCGTATCATTATCGCCGGCCACAGGTGTAGGATCGCTGACCTGCTCCCAAGGCTTCAACGGATAATCCACCAACCGGCCCCGCGAACTGCCCTTCAACCAGTCCGAACTTCCCGCAACAGCACCGGAGGAGCCACCCACGTTTGTCATTTCTATTCCACCCAAGAGGTATGAGATTTGGGGAAGGTCGTATTTGCGCTTTAAGAAGCGGCGAATATGATGGCGGGCTTCTTCGTTCATATCTAAATTGCAATTGTTAGCAATTTCGATTCCATGGAAACGAGAGGTATTCTGGTAAACTATACCGTCAACGATCGCGCAAGCGATGTCTAATGTAAACTCAAACATAAAATCATCATTTTGGACATATTTGTGCTGTAGCAGGGCGCATAACCCAATAACCATCCGACCCTGCTCTATCACGCTAGTCTTTGGTGATCCAAACTCCAACTTGTGGAGCGCGACAATACGTAAAAATAGGATAATCCTAGTATGCGTATTAGCTTAACCCTTAGAAGAGAGCAGTGAAGAGATGAAGATAACTCACCAACTCCTCAGTCTTGCATAAGCTCGTTTCTTATCAACGGTACTGCTAGCAGAGGTGTTATTCGTAATTTCCCCATCGCTTTGAATTGTAATCTCCCCACTCATGCCACTCAAAGCCTGCAGGACCACGTTCATCTTATCCGCCAATATCGGCGGCAGCCAAGTACCAGAGTTTGAGGTATTCCCTGACGCAGTGACATTGATCGCTGAGATTAATGCCCTAGCAAGTAATTCGCTCGCCTTCTTCGTTTCTTCATCCGAGTTTTCATCGACAGCCATGAATGCGGAGGAGGCATTTGGAAAAGTGGCTGCATTGAGAACCATCTCTTCAGTATACACCCGTATTTGTGAAACACATGCATCGTCAAGCACTGATACCAAATCCGCCCATATAGCCCCACGATCCTTGTTCATCTCAGCAATTGCACCGACGAATGCCCTTGTGACGGCATTACGCAAGTTTGCGGATTCAAGGTTATCAGCGGCGTGCGAAATTTCGGCTTCAAAGATTAGACGCATCTTGAGCTGGCATAGACGGACACTAAAGTCGTTGACGTGTTGTAGGAGCCTAGTAACTTGAACATCCGCATCCACCTCCGAAATATCTGATGACCTGTTAGTACGAGCAGAATAAGAGTAGATATCGTGATACTTACCATTGCAGTCGTGCTCATCTAGTAGATGGTCAATCAAAAGACTGAGATATTTTGAGATCAAGGGATTCGATTGTGGCGCCAAGGGTTCCACGAGCTCTGAAACCAACATATCAAAGTTGCTAAAAGCAAGATTACGAAGTAGGTCGAGCACGATCTCATTGTTCATGGTGTCCTCCAGACGGCGCTCAAGATTAGCGTCCGCCGCGGCAACGCAGAGTCTAATCGCCTTCCTAAATATTGAGATGAACAATTTCCCATTCGCTGCTCGGAACCGCTTCCGTTCTAGTCGTAGAGCGTACATTTCCTACCATTCGTTAGCGCCGTAATTAATATCCTTTTCAATTTCGCCTTACCTGCTCAGAGAGATCCAACTTTCCATCTTCGTCGTCTAGTAGTAAAGCAAGCGTCTGGAAGGCCAACTCGGTCACGTCGCCTGCTTCAATGCTACCACTATCTTCTCCAGTCTGCCCAATAATCTCGCTTGTAATCTTGATGACAGTTTCCAGCTCGAAACAACCAGAAACAAGCAAATTTGAAAGCGCCACCGCAAGATTAGGTCTACTTGAGCTTTTGATAGTTTGGAAAACCCAAGCCTCCATAAGCGCATCGAACGCCGCTACGTCAAGCTGCCTAAGTCTTGCTAGGAGGCGAGGATATCTTTTATAAGGGCCCATATCGGTTCCACGATAACTTGCATCCACATTCTCGATGAGCATCTGGAACACCTTTGGGAGCATTCCAGGCTGTAAGGCAATAGTTCCAGATATTAGACCTTCAATAGTCGGGTCTAATTGCTCGTCCATCAAATCCGCATAGTGGTCGGACAAAGTATGAGGTAGCATCACCATGCCTTTACCCGGAACGAGATCGCTCTCCAGACTCTGTCTAATATCTTGATCACAACCAGGAAACAAGGCAAAGTTGTACAGTGTAGTCGTAAGGTACTGTTCGACATGTCGATGTTCCACAGTTCGCTTAACCTGAAGGGTCTTGTACTTCTCAAAAAGAGATTTCAGAGTGTCCTGCACAGCGCCAATGGCATAGTACACCTCAACATTGCTAGACATAGTATCGGCTGCCGCACTTAGCATTTCAGGGCTTTCGGAATTGGCGACTAGCTTGATGACTTCAGCCAAAATTCCATAGTCTTCCAGCTCTTCCAGAACTTTTCGGATGAGTAGAAATTCATCCAGGGAGACTGTCGAATTCGGAGGCTCTGAAGTCATTGTCCGCCATTGAATAGCACTAGAATTGCTATTCATAGAGTTTTGGGCTTGCTTCTTCCGAACCACACCGCATATCCAGAACCCAAGGTCGGACATAACATTCCTAGTTAAGCTATGCAGGAACATGATTTCCTCGAAAGTGAATTGGGAAGTCGGTTTTAGCATCGAGCTTGCTGTAGAGAAAATTCCTGGTATCCTATCCATGAGAATTTCTTTTGCTTTAGCAAGGCTTTCAGCTTCACTCGATACTAGATAACCTTTTTGCATGAGTAGATTTGATCGTAGATTCCTCTGCGCGCTAGGTGTCTGGTGGTGATTCATTGGAAGTTCGGCCAGAAGCCTAACATAGCACGGTTGCTCCTACCTGACTGTTAGTTTTAACCGTACGCATAACATGTATGTTAAATCGTTTTGGCTTACTTCGTCAATGCTCCCATGCCGCATTAGAGCTCCACGAGATATCAGCCAGCTCATATACTTTCCCGCCGTAAAGTGCTTTGATCTCACTAACTCGGAAATCAATAGATAAACATGTTTCTTGCATCTACGCCCACCGCCGCATGCAAGTAGAAAGTCATGGATTGGCGTTTGTATTTGTACGCCAAGCTTAGAAAATCCCCGAAGAAGCCTGACAGCGAAATAAAGTCTGTGTAAGCCAACGCGTAGGGATGTAATAGCCCACTCGCAAAGCGCCTTCACAGTTTGGTTGTAGTCTTTCGAAAGTGCGAGAAACCGACCGGTTATATCTTCAATGTCGTATGGTACTTTAATGTTATCTAAGAAATCAATAGCGGCCTTTCTTGGCGACGAGATTCCCGAGCCGGGTTTTGACATTGGACCGGCTCCAATGTTACGGTTCCTCGCGGCGACATTGTTGATGCTAGCTTGGATTGCCGGGTTTCGAGTATCCACGCAATTCCTCAGAGCAGCTTCGTTGAGTCGCCAGCTTTTTGGGTTTATAAACGCTTGTCGGTGGTGAAGGATCAACTTCTACAAATCGACATTAGCTGCAGGTTCCACGAGAATACGCTTATAAAATGCTCACCGTTAGATGTGCCGATAGCCTCTGGAAAAGAGGTTTATACAAGTCTATTTCTTTCGTCGCAATGATCTACGTCACTGTTAGCGGCGAGAGCCATACATAACCAGTGTGGTGGCTTACCAGCCTAGCCTTTCCGAGCAGAGCATCAGCGAGCCTTCGACAGAACTTTCGACTCGAAACGATGTGGTCCCATTCTGTCTGAAGAATGAGCATTGCTAGTGGTAGACGATCCAAGGAACATGTCTCTAGAAGGTTAAGATACCATTCTAAGAAAACGCTCCTATCAAGCAGATTTTCAGAGTAGAGCAAGCTCGTAAGGCGGAGTCTACGTGTCGTAGGGGTTAGATACTTCATGTTCAAATTGAAGCAGCGAGAATGCCTTACATGTATGTCATCCGTGTCTTCCAGCTCGATTTTCCATCGGGAGTACTCGCACTTGGTGGCTCTTTACCGCATTCGGCCAACCCCCTCTCAAGATATTGGACTACGCCTTGGGTCCACTCTCGTAGCCACTTGGGCTCGTTTCCCATTACTAAAGAACCTGCACCCTTTCGCCTCAAGCTTCGCAGCTCGTTTGCGCCAACGCATCGGACGTACCAAAGCGCACGAAGCAGCGGTATGTTCTTCAAGGTGCACTCGTCAAGCAGCTCCTTTCCTCTAAGCCCATGGGGTATCGTTCTAGACAATTTTCGGAGTGGTATACTTGGATTTGCAAGCTCCTTCAGCCATAGTTCTTTCTTCTGCGGCGGTAGGGTGACTCTGGGCGGAAACTTGAAACTCGATGGATCCGTTATCCGGCCAAGCAGCTGTCTCTTCTCAAGTACTGTAACAAACAATGCTGATACGGTATCGACGCCAACGCTTTTCTTGATTAAGGGAGTTAACAGATTCTTTGCAGAACCCTGCTCGCCTGAATGCACCTTGTCCGAGAATCCGTTCCGAGCGGCATGCTCAGAGACATGGTCCTCTGGGTGGTTACCCTTCCACGGGAAAAAGTCCGGGAATCCTACATTTCCCATTAGTAACAGCATTCTCCACGAAACAGTTGGCTATAACACATACTCGGGTCCTTGAGGTCTTTCCCCGTTCCATCTTTGAATGGATAAGAATTGCATCCCGGTGGGGGATCTAGCATGTACGACTTGAACTTGTTCTGATTATTTTTTGCGGCCTGTGCTGTTGGCGGTGGAACCACCTTCTGCCTTGTCGACCTTTTCGGCTTCTTATGGGGCTGCGGTATGATCTTCAGCTCTACCGGAGGGCTACTAAACGTAATCAAGAAGGGTGCCTGCGAATTCTGCTGTTGCTGCAGAGTGGTTGGAAACGGGAAAGCATATATAGCCTTCCTTCTGGCGTTTGTAACGACGAGAGGGCCCTTCTGCGGCATAATCGGAGGAAATGCTTCTTGAGCAGCCGACCGTAGAACACTCGGCGAAGCGACCGCAGATTTTGCTATCGATGCGCTACGACCGCGACCGCGAACCGGAGTAGGAAGGGTTGGAGAGGTCAGGTCGATTACATTCCCAGACTTCGAGGACTGCCGAGAATGAGAGGGACGGTTCGACTGGCTCGAAGTTGGAGTAGAGGCGTGAGAGCCTGGTATCACGAGTGGTCCTGGGGTTGCATTGTGCGATTGGCTCGGGCGACGGCCACCCCGCTGACGAGGTTTGGCTACTGTGCTCATTTGCGTAGGAATGGATATGGATATTTAAAGATTCGGGTATTATAGTTTATATTGCATCGAAGAGACGCCAGTAGGGTGAGATTTTGCTGTACATGTGCCGGAATTCGTAGATGCTAAAGGGTTAAATGATCTATCGTGAATATAAATATATTAGCGATCACGGATTTTAGAGAAAGATGCACTGGGGAAGGGAGGATCCACTTTGCTATCCGTCCCGCCTGCGACAAGCGGCTTGTGTCTCGCAAAAGAGTCGATGTCGCGTTCCTAACTCGAGTACTTACTCGGTCGGGGTGATGGGGTCGAACACGACAGCATTGCGAACGGTGTATGGTCCTTGATTCTGGGAGATGAAAACGATGATGGTATAGATGCCCTTTTCGTAGTCGAAGGGGACGGGAAGGCTTGAAGATGTTATCTCGAAAATAGATTGCGAGACCAGATGCTGCAAGCATGACATGGATCTTTTGGCAGGCCAACTGGAGCGGCAGGCACCCGGAATTAAAGTGGGCGCGGGTGTGGGCGGGCAGGTAAGCAGACAGGCACTCCAACCAGCCGGCCAGGTTAGCGGCATCTCCCTTCTTTACACTTTTCTGTTGGGTTACTTGCCTAACGTTGTTTGTTCAGTCTGGGCGGGCGTGGGGCCTCCCGAAAACGTGCAGCCAGTCAGCGTGTTCAAAGTGGTTCGTATCCGCCATGCCAAATTACTTGACTGCCAGTGCTGCAGTAGTAATCAAGAAAAAAGCAATGGTGCGAGGGTAATTGAGCCGATAGTTGGGTTAGGCTTGAGGCCTCCATGGTAAAATAGAACTACTCGTATTCGATCCAAACGACACCTCTCCCATCGGCCACGTTCATTCTTCCTCACCATCGCGGATTACCCTCTCAGACTCAGGACTCAGGATATTTTGCATCACTCATATACAATGTCGTCGAAATCGAAGGATATGAGGCGACCCGACCTCAGTGCGTTATACTATCTTTGCTGTATATGAAACGGAAACGACCATCACGAGTTTACTGACGATGCTTGATGTCACTTATAGTCGTGCCATACCAGGCGCCTCCTCCCCCTAACCCTGAAAGTATGTCCCATACCTATCGCCCTCACCGTCCCGTAAATGGGCCTGGAATTTGGTCGCTAACAAGTTGTGTATAGCCTCGACGACTATTAGCTGTACGTCCATGCGTTGAGAAGAGAGGTGTATTGGAAACCATTCTTTAACAGTTTCTGTAGCTACAATGTCCTCGACTTTGCCAATGGCTGCTGTAAGTCACCGCTCCGCGATCTTCAAGCATAGGATGTGAAGCTAACTCTATCCCCAAGATGTTTTTGCGAAACAAGTATGCACCCATTCAATTCAAGATATGGATACGAACTCCACGAGTCGGGTGCTAACACGATACAACAATCGCCATATAGACCCATGGCATGGTAAATGACCGTCGTAAAAACCCGATGCTCAAACAACATGAGGCTAATGACTAAACTCGGTAGGGCTTCAATGTCGTTTGCGATTCAAACCTGGCTATCCGAAACTCCAGCCATGAGAGCTGCTGGTCAACAACCTGCATTCTTCAGCATCATTTTCTCTGGTATGTCAATTCGCGATGGATGCTATGCCCCGAGGAACTCTTTGCTAACTCATCTTCTCCAATAGCAATTTCCATTCTCCTCGTGAGTTGACACCCCACGCTTCCTTCTCGCCTCTTCATCGTGGTTACGATTAACAAGATATGCAGTCATACATGCCCACCCCGCCGAGACCCGGAGCTGTCCCGACACAAGCCGGTGCACCAGCTGCCCAACCTGCTCCTTAGATTTAATTGGGAACTCTAGTAGATATCCTAGCGCTGATGCTCGGTAGTTTTCGCTGTTGAGTGTGAAAAGCCAAATCGTGCAATATAATTTATACTATTAATTCCACAGAGCCTCAAAAACCTCACGTCAGTGGAGATTTTACCAAATCAATTAGGTTGTAAGAACATGTTCCCAAGTAAACTGTTTACATATGCCACGCCGTGCGCTGATCCGCTCGTCGAAAGTTGAGCAGATTATAGAGCGGCCAATAATCTACCTGGATTGTCACAGCACAGCCTCGTCTGCATTCAAGTCGCATCGGAGGAATAAAAATTTTTTTCGTGCATGATGAAGGTGGCGGCGGAAACTGCTCAAAACAATTACATTGAAGAGATCTACTTGGAACTTACTCGATATTATTTATTTTTTTTGCTCGGGGTCTATTGCGAACAAGCTGTTCAGACCCGCCCTTTGTTCGGTTGGACAAGGCTAAAACGGTCACACCCATTTCGAGGGAGAGGCAGGCCAAAAAAAAAAAAAAAAAAAAGAGTTTACTTGAACTTGAGGGGGGATTGGCTGACTGTGCCTGGAAGGTGCAACCAGAAATGGGTCCCAGCATGTCAAAGCTTATATGAAACTTAAGATTAATCGATATGGCCTCTCTCCGGTATATGCCAGCATGCATCGAATACGAACTAGTGTGAGTTTAGATTGTCCAAGATATTGTATTGTAACAATACCTTCGCAGCTGGACTTACCAGCTATCCCATGTCCATTCATCGGCTTCAGCTGAGAAAATGGTGCATAACACAGCATGTTTTATGTAAGGTAGCTCGTTAAAACAGAAAGGGAAAATCATGACAGGGCATCTACGCACATGTCCTCCGATAACGACGAGTAAGATTGCATTCGCTGTTCAATTGAGTTATCTGTAACTGGATGGACAATCAGCAACAGTGGATATTGGGGGAGGGGGGGGGAACCTTGAGTGCCACATGCATGGTCTATGGTATGCAGCATGCAAGTCTACCAAAGAAGACCAGAAAATGCCTCGAGGGTGTATGATTCGTTTGGCCCTGTTTCTCTTTCATCATAGCTTCCCTAGATACCTCCGCTTAGCTCTTTCGTTCTATCCATCTTTTTAAGTGCTGACCTACCCAAGTACCTACCCTTGAACGCAATTTAGCTTCAAATACTGTGCTTCTTTTCTCGTTTCTTTTTGTGTGTGTGGGTCCACCCCCCCATCCGTCGATTTCAATCTCGTTGGCTCTGGCCAGACCAGGTGGTTGGCTGCTGTGCTCTCGATAGACGTAGGTAAGTAGGTAGATGTAGGCAGGTAGCTGGTAACCCGCTCCCAAATAAATAAGCTCGGGAGGCCCCTCATTTTACTTTCCTTTTTACCTTTCACCCAGCAACAGCAAGAAAACCCTTCCTTCGTCGTCTCTTCTTCTTTTTTTTCCTCTCGTGGTTTTCGGATCGACTCTTCGTTCGACCTTCATACTTCTTTTTCTTAACAAAACTTTCGCATCAGACAAATCTCCACTCTCCGCTCTTCCTGCATTTCTTTTTGCCAACCAGCCCTCGCCCCAAAAGCTCCAAGCCTTTCCCCAACTTCTCTGTCCAGCTTATTGGCACCGAAATCTTTCCTGCGAGCAAAAGGTGGGTATCCCGGAATTTCTTCCTGCACTTTTGGCATCTTACTATCCTCGAATCCCCAATTCCCCTCTCCTACATCTTTGCCGACCTGCTAGCGGCTTGTGTCCTATCTCGCAAACCATCTTGTTGTGCAGCTGTGCGAGGTTGGGTACACACCTGCATCACTCGACTATTGTACCACGCGACTAGGTTCTACCGTCCAGGCACAGGAAGCTCCTGCACTCAAGCAAGCCGCATCGGCACCTAGATATATCGTCCCCATTTACCACCGTGTGACACAATTATACATATTACAACCCCAAAAGCACATCACGCATTTGCTTCTATCCACTTCGGGACTTCATTTCCCTTCCGTTTGACTTGTTGGTCCGTTCGGAGAGGGTGCGTTTGTTTTGTGACTGCAGTGTTTTAGCATCGAGCTGCTTTGGGAGGTTTTTTTCTTTCCCTTCCCACCGGAGAACCTCCGCCACTTTTGTCACTCCACTGGGGTTCCCTTTCGCCACCCTTCCTTTCCTTTCCCTTCCCCCCAAACATTTATATATCCTTCACCGTCACCCCACCAAATTCCCTTCATCACTTCTCCAACCATTCACTTCCATCAACCAGTCCTCAACTAACACTCTTTCAACTACCTAACCCCCAGGCCACCTTACAAGTTCTAGAACTTTAACCTCCCCTCAACAAAACCCCCTAAACCTTTCCTTTACGGACGAACCGAGAACAGCAGCAGTTTATGTCCTTCGACAATTTCAAGACTTTCGGTATGTTTTCCCCATTCTCAGATCGAATGCTACCCAGCTCCCCAAATTACACATTCAGAGATTCCCGAAATCACCTCGCTTTAATCACCAAGAACCACTTGACTAACGAGATACTCTTGTCTCTCAATGCAGACCCTTTCGCAGACACCGGAGGGGAAACCGAGCAGTCAAATTACGTGCATATACGTATCCAACGTGAGTGATCCGAAGAACCCTACAGATGCGGGGATGCGGCATTTTCATTGCACAGCCTTCGGATTCGGAATGATTATCATGAGATATCCCCGTTGAGGCTGAGGTAATTAGTAACAGGGCTGACATGTTGCGTTGTGTAGAGCGTAATGGCCGCAAGACTTTGACTACAGTCCAAGGACTCCCTCGAGAATTTGATCCTAAACGTATTTTGAAGACTCTCAAAAAGGACTTTGGTAAGCTCAGCTCCCTTTCCTAGAGTGACCAAATAAATCACTCACGTTCCCTTGGACGAAATTTGCTAACAACTTTACTTCTAGCAACCAATGGTAACATCGTCCAAGACGAAACCCTCGGGGAAGTCATTCAATTTCAAGGTGACATGCGCGTCAAAATCGCCGACTTTATAGTCAAGGAGCTTGGAATTGAAAAGAAGACGGTCAAAGTGAGTCACCTTGCAATTCCTTCTCATTCTATAGCAGCACCTGCTCTCTTCAAACTGCTAACAACTGCTCCCCTCAAAGATCCACGGTTTCTGAACCCATGAACGAACAACCCACCCCTGGAGAATATCGACCTACTACTACAATCCCGTCAATCTTCTCTCGAGAACATATCATCCCGAAGAAAACAGGTGCATGTTGCATGACACTTCGGTGTTTCTTAATAACCTAGCCTTCCCAATTCGTTATTAAACAACAAATACCGTGGTGTTCAGGAAAATCTGGAGCTTTGAATTCCGTACAAACAAACCAAAAACTTCCATCTTTTTCTACAACCTTAATTGCATCATCCGCCCTGCTTTTTTCTTGTCAACAAACAAAACATAATTTCGTTTAATTCGTTTCATATGTGACGCTTGAACGACCTTTTTATGATACCCTGGGATTAAATCGTTGTCTTCCTCTTCTCGTTTCATGGTCGGTTCTCTTCGTTGGGGCATTAACGGGACTTCTTTCATTTGGCTTTCAGGATTATAAACGCGGGGAATTTTTTCTCTTTTTTTTTATTATTGCTTCCTCTCTCTTTCGATTAACGATTCTTTTCTTTTACTTCGTTAACCACGGCCAAACGTGGGTTCGTTCGCAGAAACAATCAACAAATATTATTATTGCTTTGCAGTGAGAACGATTATTATTCTTTATATCTTTTTTTCTTTTTCCTTTTTACATTCGGAGAGAGGGATTTCTCGCATGCTTCCGTTCCGGTCTTCCTTGAGACGTCCGTAAAAGGTTTTAGGGTCCGCTTTGAGGTTAACGGGGAAAGGGAAAGAATAGTGAGATAGGGTTGAAGGGGTTGTATAGTGAGACTGAGGGTTTGGTTCTTCTTATCCGCTGGTCCTTGCTACGCTCATTTAATTACCTTTTTTTCTATTTTTCTTCTTCTTGACTCCGATTCAAGTCGCTCATTGCCTTGATTTTCCTTCCCAATTCCAAAGAAAAACGAAAGTCTTGCTGTTGCGTGTTTTTTTCCTTGTTGAAAGTATTTAAAACACTCATTAGCTGTTGCTACCGGTTTTTTTTATTGTTGGTTGCGAGGACTTTTGATGGATGATGGATGGTGGGAGATGTGTATTTACGCTCTTTAGAATGGAAAGGAGATATTTGAGTTTGTCTGATATATTGAGGCTGGAATATCACGTAGATTGTGTGAGAGATGTTGTAGATGCGAGATAAGGCTATCATTCGCGGGATGTTTTATCTCAGGTCGTAAGAAGAGCTTCGCAGATAGGTTGTAGGCACTGTGGGGGCCGAATGTTTCATTCCAACTATCTACAATCATTATGATGCCCAATATCAACATTCACCCTTGTGAGCATTCATCCAATGTTCATATCCATCTTGGTAAGCAAATCATCAAAAACCATGCCCGAAAAAAATTGACAAGCAAAAAAGGACGCCATGAGAAAAGTTCAAGGTAGCCAAAATATAAACTACTCTCGCTATGCCTTATCAATCTTCAGGATTCCACATCTCCGGCTGAAAATTTTCGTTCTGAAAATGACAGGTATTGTAATGCGAGTCCTTGAACAGCCTCGTTTGCAACTTCCCATCCCCATCGGGGCTTTCAGAGCTCGCGCTCTCTGCTGTACTAGCATCAACTCCTTCCACCTCGCAAGGTTTCTTCAGGGTGCTAATCATCCCATCATGGCTTCGGTAAACCCTCAGACTCGGGTACGATTGGCCATACAAGTCACCAGCTCCGAAGTCTGCAGAAGAGCCAGAACTTGGAAATGGAAACGGCGTCAGGAATGGGTTGCAAGCGTACTGCTGTCCATACATCATCGACACCTGCACATTCTGCGGGGCAGAAGAGGTCGGTATCGTACTAGGCGCCAGATCACCATTTTTATAGATCATGTCGTAGTGACCGGGCCTATACAGCAACCTCAAGGTTGGCTTTTCACCGCCATCGGATGGAGTGCCATCATCCTTTTCGAACTTGTGAACATTGACTTCATCCGTCTCGCTGCGGTCGAGGTATGAAATTTCAACTTCAAAGCCAGCAGGAAGAATTATCAAATCGACAAAGGCGTTGATACCAATGTGATCGATTTCGACTGCGTAGGGTTCGATGAAGGCGGAGCAATACTGAAACACCGTGGTTTCTAAGAATGCTTCGTAGGGAGCTGGGTTCACTTTCATGTACGCTGATATTAAGAGCTGGTTGATGTTAGTAATCCCCGAACTTTTAGACAGTGTTAGGAGCCTGTGCTTACTTTTAGATGGGTGATGATTGCGTTGCTCCTATCGTCGTCGTTGAACGCTGCAAGAAGCGGCGAGTCATCGTACGGAGCGTCTATGGCAGGGCTTTGACTGATATCTGAAAAAACTTTGAGGGTTTCTTCGACAAAGTCTTCGTAGAGATATTCTGACATGCCAACACTATCCATGTAGTTACACATGGACTTTATGCGCCCCATTTCGGTCTGAATGAAGCTGGCATCTCCAGAGCGGAGTACCAGTTCGAAGTAACCGAATGCCAGCGCTAAAAGACAAGGTTAACACTGTTGTCCTAACGAATTTAAGAGCGGGAAAGCTAGATTTATATACCTCTCCAGCCGCAGTTACCATCGCCTCTGATAGTGCGATAATTGGAATATTTCGGTGACAGTGCCTATGTTGCTGTTAGAATATATCAATTTGCAGGTTTAAATTTATAGTAAATTAGTAGAACTTACAGCCGTCTTTCGAACGTAGACTTGGTCAGCGTTTGCATACTCTGCCTCGAGTATCTTGCTCGATTGCAGCGGCCCAACTAGTGGTCCCTATAGAATTTCTCATATTAGCAAAAGTTTGTCTATGCTTTACCAAACATCGTCTTGGAGCTAGAAGTCAATATTCCCTGCAACATACATTTGTATCCGGTTGGTAATTTTGCGACAACCTCTCCAAATCCGCAAGCTCCTGTGCTGTCTTCATATCCGCCTTCTCCGCCTCGGTAGTATGAATATTTGAAGAACCTCCCTCTTCAGCCATTGCGGTATCTGGCAAAATTAATCCGGGAGGAATGTGAGACGCAGAACCAAGTGAAACTGGACCTTGAGGCAAAGGGTATGAAATTTGCGGAACTTGATTTAAAGCCCAGTTTCGATTGGAAGGATCTGGGAAGCTTGGGAAGTTGTTAGTCTGGTAAATAGGGCGGATTGGAGGTAATGAAGGATTCAAGAATTGGTATCTTGGGGGATATAGGGAAGCTTTGGCTGGTATTGTAGAGGGTAGGACGGGGTGGTGAGTTTTGCAGAAAGTGCAGAAAGTAGCAGGACGAGCTCCTGGCACTTGGGAAACGGATATGTATGGGCGCATATCGGTAAGAAGTTATAATACATGTACAATATATACAAACAGACTAATGAACAAGTGCCCAAAATACGAGTGGAATCTAGGTACTAGAGAATGAATAGCAATATGGGTTTATGTACTTGCCTTATATCACAGTTCAAATGTTTATCTCGACCTCTTGTTCTGGCGAAGGCTGAAAGGATCGAAGTAACTGTGACGCTTATCAATATATCCGATTTTGATTGCAGGGGCCGCTAGAAGGTTCAAAAATTGGACTATAAAGGCGTGAATGTCCCCAAGAAGTACGTGATGATTTAATGCATGCAGGTACTCGGTATTGAAGCCAGGAACTAGTTGACAAAGTGGGATGTGGGCTGGTGAGGCGGGGGGTCTTTGTCTACGAGCTAGGAGCTAGTTCTGCATAGTATATGTGTATGTTTGTCGCACAGCATTGTATGAAATCCCACCACCCTGCGGCAACGCACCACATTTTGAAAATGAAACAAAGAAAATCGTCTCCCTTCACTTGGGACGAAAGAGCTTGTGCGGCAACTCCTTGGTCGGGAATAATGGAGAAAAAGCAAAATCCGTACGCACAACAGTCGAGCCATGAATAGGAGCAGATACCCTAGGGAATCTCTACATCTAGGAGGAGGAGGAGGAGGAGGAGGAGGCACTCATCTGGTCTATTTGGGCAGGTTTAAACCTAAGTGTCTGTTAAAGCGAGAATCGTGACAGCGAAGCAGCTGCTGCCCCGCGGAATGAGGCACCTAATTGTTGCACGAGAACCGGGAAAGTGCAGTACTATGTAGGGACCGGATAGCATTGCCCATCTACTGGCCTGTGTTGAAATCGTAGCTATAGATTATCACGATAATAGAGGTAAGTATCTGAAAGTAAAAGATATTGATACCTCCAAGATGACTTCTAGATGGAAACCAAAGAATGTATAGCTCCAAGTTAGTTGCAATGCCATCTAGCTATTTTAATATCAAATTGAGTATTAGTTTGTTAGCCGCAATGTTGTGCAATTTAGGATCTATGTGTTAACGGGGCCTTAAGCTGAAGGCGGTGCCAATACTGCGTACGCTCTCGTGCATATCTTCGTCGTGGCACCATGCGGCAAATTACCCGACTCCTCGGGTTCCCACATTCTCTATAGACTAGCTAGTAGCTAATAATTAATTTCGCTGCCTTGTAAGGCGAGGCTAAAAAAATGGTGCCTTCATGCATGTTGGTTCCACCAAACCTACTAACGCAAATTCTTAGCATTATTATCGAAGGCTAAATAGTTGGTTTAATGGCGTATCTGCAAGCAAACTCCTAATTTAAATTCAAATAAGGAAAACTGCATCTCGAAAGGTTACTCAAGATTCCTATGTTTTCTCTTTTAGTTCGCCGCTAATGTGATCAAGTCACAGATTTCCAAGAGCAATAACGCCTAATGCATGATCGAAACAAGGTACACGCTATCTCCGACATGTTCAACATTACGAGCTCAGAAAATATTTCAATCGCTTCGGCTAGCAGACGGAGACCGGCATTTCAGTGTCCTTAATGATATAGTCCCTTAAACAAAGACAGGCGGCCTATCCCGTCCCCACCCTGCAGTAGAATACTCTTCACCTCGACCACTGTCACCCTGGGAGAAAACAGTGTTCCACAGCAGATTTAGTGAGGCGCTCCAATCCTGCATGGCTTCCATTCTCTCCACGTCACTACGGCTAGAGATTTCAACAGTACCATTGTTCGCATTGATCTTGCCGTGAACCTTCTTGTCTAGGATCAAAAAGCCGAGAATGTCTTGGACTTCCTCCACGGATATCCGCAGTTCCTTGGCGATAAAAGCCAATGTGAACCGGGTGAATGGTTTGATGAGCTTAAGGAGAGCCTCAGTCCGGATGTTCCGGGTTACCTCGTCGATGTGCTCACGGATAAATGGGTCATCGAGAATTTGGTCTTTGTGCTTCTGCAAAATCAGCTCATAATTTTTAATGTCCTGGCGTTGATATGCATCGACGAGATCCGTCATGCCAACAATACGCGGGTCACTCTTGTACCTGTGGGTAGATTTGGTTAGCCGCTTCTAAAGCTTTTCGAGTGGCTGGAATGGGTAGCCAACTTACGGCTTGGTTTCTTGTGAATCAAAAGGATTGATCTCGGACTTGACAAGCATGCTCGTCAACACCAGGTACTTGAGAACCTGATATCTCTGCATCGATCCGGCTTCGTCATAGTTCCGGAAAGCTTCAAAGAAATCACTCTGAGCTTCCTTCCAGTTTTCTACAGGTTTGATTTGTTAGTTTCCTCGGAATACTCTTCGCAATATAGGTAGGAAAGGCCTTACCTTCACTCATATGCATCTTACCACCGCATTCACGGATAACGCCCATGATCTTCGGATGCGGGACAGCAGACTTGACTGCAAGGGACTTGTTGTAAAGGCCTTTCAAACGCTTGTTGTTCTTCTGCTCCGAAAGCATCTGGATCTCTAATGCGTACACCTCGAGCAAGTACGTTCCCTTTGAAGGGTCATCTGATCCATCTTCCCTTTGACATGCCTTATGCAGCTCCCGTATGCTCTTGCTCAGTCTCTGGTATTCTTTCCGGTCCAGCCATAGGCGCGCGAGCTTGATGTTTGTTTTCAACCACAGTCGCTCGTTGGCTGATCCTTGGAATGATTCCAGAGTCAGAGCATAGAATTTCTCCATACAGACCATATCTGCAGGATCATTCGATAGGGAGATGAAGTCGAGCATGTTGTTTATAGACTTCTCCGAGTAGTTTCGCGTAACGGCAGACTTTATGTATGTCAATAGTTCTTTGTAATGTTCGACAGCCTGGTCAGAGCAGGTCAGCAAGATCTTTTTCGGGCGAGAGACGTGTCTAACGACGGAATCTAACCATATCATAGTCTTTCAGCTTGAATTCAAGCTTTATCGCCTGCTTCAGACCTTTGAAACCCCTATATGACGAGGCATGTGAGCTACCGTCGGTACTGCGGGGCTGACGAGGATCTAGGTTATTCTCACCAGTCTCCCTTTTCATCTTCTAATGCCACGACCCCTAGAAACTCTTCTATAGCTTCCTTGGGGTCTGTCTGCTTGATCTGTTTGGCATTGTAGTATTTGTTTTCAATGTCAACATCCCCAGAGTCCTCGACATCATCATCCTCATATTGGAAATCATAGTCCTCCTCCTCCCCACCGGAGTCCATCATGAAATCATCGTCAGACATGTTGGAAAAGTGTTGTGCGTCTGTGCCAGGTGGTGTAAAGGATCGTATGAGAGGCTAGGCCAGCGAATATGCGTATTATGGCGGAAGGTGGGATAATGAGATTGAGGATTGACCGAGGTGGAGGAGCTACAGGAAACTGTGAGGAAGACGTGTTGAGGCGGGTGGGATGAGCAAACGGTAGTCAAGTTGGCTTTGGAGCTATCTTCTTCACTTTTGGCTGGCGTTGCACACACAAGGTTTGTGCGGCTCACCAACAACGCCTCTATCGATAGCCTCTACCCGCATCACCCGATTGCCGCATTATGGCCTCACTCCTGTCGCATAGATGTCCTGACACTGATCCTGCTTTCACACATTCACCCCTGGTCTAAGTTCCCCAAGGATATCAGAGACACCACGCAAACTGTCAGGTCATTTAGATCCCGTGGAGAGAAAGGAAATAACATAATTGGTATCCACTCCTGTTCCACCCTGCTCCGTGTTCCTCCTGTAGGATGCATTCACACTAAAGATAACTTAATTAATACAAAACGGTTGCTTTAGACCACGATATCGATATCTAAATCCGAGTGGGTATTCGTATGCGATCAGATTACCATCAATGCCTGCCACGAGGTGCTGGCATCAATTTTATATATATTAAGTGGCACGTTCGCTTCGCTTGGTCATGCTGACTGAACCGTCTACAATATAACCAGGGGTTAAAGATTGATCCGAAAGTAGAACCGCCTGTTCTGGGAAGCATCATTGGCAATCCTCCTAGTCGGTTGGACAAGGTTTCGATCCAACGGCTATACCAACGATCGTCAATCGAAGCGATCGCGACTCAATCCTAGAAGAGAATACTACCGCCTCTGACATTACGTTCACAGGCTTCATGGCTTGGTTATCCGCTATCCCGATTACTACTGAACGGTGGCCAACATTCAGTGTCGGATGCTTGCTGAGGACTTCCAAGCCCCCTGACCTGCCGAATACCCACAACAGTGGCACCCCCAAACCTTGAAATTTAATGAAAGGAAAAGAAAAAAAAAAAAATTAGAGCAAGACGGACTATAGAACGCCACTTTGGTAACGAAATGTTCATTACACATGCAAAATGCAGCCACAACCAAAAAAGTTTGCTTTTTTCCCCTGTCCTGTCATTTTAAATGACCGTGCATTGGTGAAGGAAAGGAACAAGTCACCCTTCCGAACCTTTTTAGGGTACCAGGTCAAAGGGATATATGAAGAAAGGACTGTCTGTAAGGTACCTGAATCGACCGGTGTCGACAGGAAACTCCTTTGGAAGGCGGGATTCTTCTAGGCCCGACTAATGCGGTGTGGATATCTCCCTTTTTCGGTCGTAGATTGACCCTTCGCCTCTTCTGGAGCTACTGCGCTACGTAAATCGAGACAGAAGAACGTTCGTTCTTTTCCTTTGCCCTGGCATCACTGCCTCTCTGGTCGTCACCCAATCTTAATCGGAGTACCCCATCTGCGGTCGGTTGAGGGTGACAGCAGTCGTTCCAGTGCGGGCGGGCATTTCATCCGCAATTTACAAAATAAGAAGTCGATCCAATCTCCCTTTAAACACTCAACTCGACATATTTCTTTTGAAATTTATTTTTCTCTCCATACTTTTTGTTCCCACACAATCCACCCACGCACACCCTTCCCGCATCTCGCCCTTTTTTCTTTTTTAAACCTCATTTTCCTTTTCTTTCCCTTTCATCTTCCCATTCCGAGATTCAAATAAACTTGAACGCGAACCCAATTGTCATTCGCGAGTTTTCGCACCGTCTCCAACCTGCAACTATCCTTCCGAAGTTTGTAAACCAACGGCCCCGCTTAATACCAAGTTCTGTTGCAACTAACTAACAGTTCAACAAGAGTTTTTTTTTTTTGCCCGCCTTTCGCACGGCCGACCACGTAACCTACCGTTTCGCACACGCAGAGAGAAATCTCTCTCGATTACTTTCACTTACAATGCCTATCTGCGGCTCTTCGACGCGCTCAACCGTACAGCGCAAAATCGTCCTGCTTGGTGATGGTGCATGCGGAAAGACTTCTTTACTGAACGTCTTTACAAGAGGGTGCGACATGGAAATTCACACTTTATCTAAGAGTCCTTGTTTGCTGATAAATTCGTCCAACAATACAGATACTTCCCACAAGTCTAGTATGTCAAACTAACGACGATACCTGTCAAAATATCCAACATTCGGGAGAGAATCAACTAATATGACCTAATTTACGGCTAAAGTGAACCGACGGTCTTTGGTAGCTTCCCCTTTTCATGTAGCGCACTCAAAGGATTCCTCAAAGCTAACATTTATTTTTTCTTTTGACTAGAAAACTATGTTCATGGTACGTTGAGACATATTCTGCCTTGGACAGCGGGACTGCAAAAGCGCAAAACCACACCACAAAAAATCCTACACGTATGAGAAATTCGAAACTAACTCGGCGACCCCGTGGTTTGCGCAGATATCTATGTCGACAACACGCACATTGAGCTCAGTTTGTGGGACACCGCCGGTCAGGAGGAATTCGATAGATTAAGATCACTCTCGTACAGTGACACCCACACGATTATGCTATGTTTCAGCGTATGACGACCCCACCTTTCAAACTCCAAATATTTGGCTCCTTTGTGCATGATGGAAGACCGGGGTTCCTTGGCGACCAAGAGATTGGAGGCTGATTGCGAATTTTGCGCATAATAGGTTGACTCGAGAGACTCGCTTGAAAACGTCGAACAGAAATGGGTTGGAGAGATTGCAGACAACTGTCAGGGTGTTAAGCTTGTTTTGGTGGCCTTGAAGTGCGATCTCAGAGAAGAGGCAGCCTCGGAGGGACCTGAGAAGGCTTCCGAATTCATAAACTACGCAGAAGGATTGGCGGTTGCCGAAAGGATAAAGGTATGCGCTACGATAAGCAAACAGGACGAGGTGCATGGCAGTGACTAACCACTTCCCTTGATATAGGCTCTTCGATATCTCGGTAAGCTCGACGGATGATTTGAACGACCGGACACGGGTTTAAGGAGGGCTAACAAAACCGCAAATTATAGAATGCTCGGCAAAAATCAACCGTGGAGTCAACGAAGCCTTCTCGGAGGCAGCGAGAGTCGCGCTGACTGCGAAACCGCAAGGTGCCAGCACTTCTTCAAGTAAAGGCTGCACAATCATGTGATATCCTCAACAACAAACCTTTTCGAGTACTCTTTTCCTTCGTTTTGATTGTTTTTGAATACTCCAACCTGGAGAAGTTATAGTTGGAGGAATATGTGTGTTTGTTCTTTTTTTTAATGCGTTTACGAAAGCGCCTTGGTTTTCTCTGTATTTTCTTATATTTTATTATTACTTTTTTCTTCATGAAGGCTACCCTGATTAGTTTTCAACTTGGCTTTTTTATAGTTGATAGTCATCGGACGACTCCCGATTTTGACAGACATATTTTGGAAAGCAAGCAAGCAAGCATATGTTTTTCTCTTTACTCCTTTTTTGTTTTGTCTTCAAGTTTGGCAAGATACCTCGGATTCCTTTGTATTATTTTTCTTGTTTCCCCCATGACCCCTCATCATGCTTCTACCTCCATTGATTGGTAGCAATTTTTATTTCTCCCATACTCTACTTCACATACTACTTGTATTACCACGTCACTTTTTTTTCAAAACAAATACACTTACCCGTTTCATCTCGAGCGTCCGGTTTTCTCTATCAAACTCCAACAATTTAGCATTTTCTCTTTTTTCAGAGCCTTCCTCTTTAAGCCAGCCTTACGTGTTCTAGCGCCGTTAAACGTCAGAAAAGTTATTTTGTGTTTTTATTCCACTGAGCTTGGGGTAATTTTTCTTGCATCTTGATTTTTCCTTTTTTTTCTCAAAAATACGTTTGGTCTTGAGATATTCTATAAGAAAACTATCAATAGATCATGAAGCATAGATAAAGGAGGCAATGATGGCCCAAGATGATCACATTCGCTATCGATAGGAAAACCTCGAATCAAAAGGAAAACCAACCAGGAATTTTTTAAGTTTTTCCTTTTGCCTTCAAGCTTCTTCCTGCACGGGGATAGTAGTATATGCAATGTGAACAAGCACTAGCTAACCCCACCGCGCTGCTCATCCATATCCATCACACATGCCTGCTTGGCGCAGCATGGTTTTTCCTCCGAGGAAACTCCTACGACGGATCCCCCACCATGGCCATGCCCCGCCCCCCCAAAGTCTTTGAACTACATCCCACCATGGCCAGGGCCTTTCCAACTTAGACTAGACTGAGCTTCGCATGTCATCGCCCTAGCATAAAAACCTTTTCTAGGTTGTGGGTGGCGGTTCCTGTTGGATAATAACCCCAAATTTCCGTTCTACGGAGACTAATCCCTAAATGTAGCTTTACCCAATCACTGCATTTGCTTTTAAACAATTTTTTTTTTTTTTT
>LDUD01000016.1:509781-521719 GCA_012184295.1 Dactylella cylindrospora
CTGTCATATTTTATATTTTCCATCGGAGAGAGAGCCAAATATATTCCACCAAACCGCCAATGTATATCACAAATGATCGCGATTGGGGATCTCTCCCTATCAAGCCACCAACTAGCTTCCTACTCCGCTCTGCCGAAAGTGCATGCAGAATAGGTCTTTCTCTGAAACCGGAGCCAGAGAAAAAAAGGCAGAGAGTCACGAATCTCAGAGGTTTGCACCAAGACTCGATATCCGTCACATACAAACGGCGTCTTCCAAATAGGGGACCCAAGAAGGAGCAGAAAGAAGAAAACCTACAGCCGTTCTATCTGCATGCAAGGTGACCCAGGCCAATGCAAGATTCTTCTTTTCGTCTCCCTCATCAAAAATTATTAGAGGGAAAGCCCAAAGATACCATCACCCCTCCTGGTCCTTGTTAGCCTCGTCTTTGTCCGCACCAAAAAAAAAAAAAAGCCTTGACCTTGCAATTGCCCGAAAACTCCAATATGCAGCGTGAGGTGGTACTGTCGGTTTTTGATTGAGGCAAATTGGTTGTTTGTTGCTCATGCTATCATATTGTTCTCCTGCGATCTTCGAGATACAGGATATCTGCAAAAGATACATTTGCGGGAGCTTACGAAGCTACTCTGCATGTTGCCAGATGGGAGCTTGCATTGAGGGACATCGAGAGAGAGAGAAAAATTTTTCCTCACGTATGGCTGAACCAGCTGCGTCGTTCAATCATCCCTCTCGTTCTTTTCCTAGTCGGTTCAACAAGCCGGTTGAACTGTCACGACATTTTCCGATATGCTTCCACCCAACCACAAAGATTTCCTATTCTGCTTGCTGCTGAGAGGAACCGCGTTTTTAGTAACGGCAATGTACGAAGGAGAGCTTCGCGAAACGGATTAGAAGCATCTGCTTCTCTGCTTTCCCTTCAAGCTCTTCAGCTATCCTATTGGTCCAAGATCACTTGCTGACGTGGTGCTACTATCGGGCAAATTCCCCGCGGATAGCTAGGGGATGGGTTCCCACGGACTTGCCATGCTGATGAGCAAAAAGAAAAGAAAGAAGAAAAAAAAACTTTGTATCATCATTCTGAAACGAAACGTTTGCACAAAAATATCCGTCTCGAGTATCTTTTGACTGTTGCAAAGTTCCCTGCCCTCCGATGCTGGTGGCTATCGAACAGAACCTGGGGTATCAGGTACTCAACTTCAACCCCAGATACCATTCATCGACAGAACCACCATAGCACAGACTGTACGTACGTTGCAATGGCAAGCGTTTGAGCATCTCATATCTTTGCAAAGCTACTAGAGAGCACTTCAGGTAGCTCTAAATTCTCACACACATTGCCCCCACCTCAATTGACTCGCCTGCATAAATTTTATGTATCGTTGTGGATGCATAGCGTTTGACACGTCAACAGCAGGCCCTGCCAAAAAAAAAAAAAAAAAAAGGCATGGCCCTTGACCAAACTTGGTTGCTACCCACACAACCTAGACCGCTTCTAAAGCTTTCAAACCTCACACCCACGCACACTACCATTTTTTCCAGATCAAGATCTAAACGATCCCCCCATCACGTTTCTCAATTGTCTATTAATATTGGGAGACCTTTTCGTCTAATAGCATTGCGATATCGATAGGGAAATATTTTAATACGGCTTGGGCAAAACCAGAATCCTAAAAAGGTGATAAGGACCAAACGATGACTCGATTTCGATATATCTTGCAGTGCACCACTTCACTGGCATGGAGAGTGAAATAAATGGGTCTAAATCGAGGCAACTCTTGCATAATGAAAGTGCTGCATTCCAAAACCCTCGGATAGGGTATTGGCATTGGTTCTCTTTTTCCCCCCATCGATCTGTCCAGATTCGCATCGATTGGACCGCTCCCCGAGGTAACGGTTCTGCAGACCAATCAGTATTCCTTTGCAGAGAAACCTGTGAAGCACACAATGCAACCGAAACCTGAAGCAGCAAGCTAGCTTAACATGCAACAGCAATCCAATTGCCTAACAGCTTTTTTTTTTGTCCGAGCTACTTTCCCTGCCGATTAGACTCGCTCGTGACCCTGCGAAAGAAGAAAAGATTTTTTTCCTTTCCATACATTCCTTTGCATTTAGGCTGCTTTGAGGGACTTCTTTCATGAAGCATGAATCGTCTACAGAATATAACCAAAGATTCCATCGTATCTTTACCTCCGCTTCTACCCAAGGCCCATACATGACAGATCTTTCCTCTCTCCCCTGATTATCGGAGAGTAGCATAAATAGGATAACCACGCGTTTGAGCTTTATTGGTTCGGGTCTTGTCATTGTTTAAATTAAGCTTGACATTTTGGAGAATTGGATTCTAGCCTTACTGTTCAAGGTACCTGCTGAAGCTTTTCCATGCAGAGGTACTAGCTCCGTATAATGCAGGAATGGGGGAATGAAACTCGAAAGGTTTTTCCGTACAAGATCTGCAGCCAAAGAGTACATCCATCATGTGAATGTTAGAGATTGCCTTGCCACGGCCATACAGACGTACAGGATTGACTCCCTTCTGTCCTTCCTTTCATCCTTTTTCTCTTTTGAAAGGAAAGAGAAAAGAAAAGAAAATAATTCTGCACCAGCCTCACATGACTTTTGATCTTGGTTGATTGGATGGATAAATCATCTATCTGCAATTGGTTTCTTCTCTTCCTTTGATGAATTTGATATTCTCGAAGCGAGCAAAAAAATATATCAGGTGGTCCATCTATAATATCAATGCTCGTTTAAATCTTTCAGATCCTGATTTCACCTAAGGAAATTTTTTTTTTTTCTTTAAAAAAAGAGCTTTAATTTATGCACAATGACATGTGATAACGCATATCTCCCCTCCTCTTAAAACAAGCATCTACCTCGTCGGTTTGATTCTCCAACATCTTGAGGAAAGAAAGGAAATTTTTCGCTTTTCACTTCTGTCATTGAATTCACAATTGATACTTCGAGGAGCTCACGGTAAAAAAATTTTTCCCTTGTGGATACGCGAAAGGGAAATCGATGAGATGAGATGGAGGGGAGTAAATATCTACATTGGAAACCAAGATACGATCCATCCAATTTGCCAATTGAATGTAAAAAAAAAAAAGGGCTCGGGATTTTTTTGTTTTTCTTTTATACAAATATCCATCATCTGACCCCTCCTTAAGCTTCCTCCCATCGCTCAGACCGGAAGGAACATCATCGCTGATGCCCCACCCCGGACTTTTATGCCCCTCTCTTCATCATTTCCTTTTTTCTTATATTCAGGGTAGAGTATTTATACACAAAAGCAACAATTGACGCCTATGATCCAAATGCAGCAAAATAGTATCTACAAGATATGATTCAAGAGCTCCACAGCCAAAACCCTAAAACTACACATTTGACGTAGTTGGATTTTACTGGTAGGTCTTGGCCATGGCTTGACAAGCTTTCTATAACGTTCCGACAATTCTTATATTAGCTTCCACTCTTCCAATTCACCTCCAATATCTAAACCTCGAATGAAACATCACCAAGAAAAAGAAAATTCAACTTACAAGCTGCTCAAGATAGTACCCGCAGATGCTCATATCGTTATTGCTGGCCTCCAAGCAGCGGGTAAAGTTCTTAGCATCAGCTTCGCAGCTAAGCGTCGTCCTGTCGCCGTAGGCGTTCGTCTGGGCAACGGGAGCTGGAGCTGGAGCTGGGGCGGCTTCAGTAGGAGCGGAACCGCCGCCGAAGAGACCGCTGATTCCGGAGCCGATTACGTGGCCGACGGTGGAACCTACAGCAACACCACTGTGATGAACGTTAGCGATGATGTTTTCGAGTGTATAGCTTTGGTAGGCTTGTATTCGGGTTGTGAATGTATTGGCAGGGTGGTGTAGGTGACTTACGCGGCGGTGGAGGCCATCTGGTGAATGTTGTGTTAGTACCGAGGTTATACCTGCGAGGGCATCGGAAGGTGGGTTGTGGGTGAACGTACCTGACCGAATAAACCGGGACCTTGGGATTGGGTCTGTGGGATGGCTGGCGGAGGAGCATGAGTTTGAGTAGCTGGAACGGCGGCGGTGGAAGCTGGTCGGGTTTGTTGCTGCTGAGCAGCTGGACGGGGTGGAGCCGCTGGACGGGCAGCTGGGCGAGCACCTCCTCTTTGGCGTGGCATTTTGGTTGTATGTGGAATTGGCGTAAACTAGACTTAAAAGGATAGTGTAAGAATATGAGTAGAAAATACAGCTTGAATTTAAACTTACATTTATATTAAAATCTAAAGATGAAGCGTATAAAACTCGTGAACGATGAGCTGAGGTTGGAGAAGGGATGCTGTGGAGAGAAGAGCAGAAGAAAAAAAAAGTGTTTTTTCTGGTTGGAAATAGCTTATATCCGACCCGCCAAGGAAAGGAACACCATCGCCCTTTTCTGCTGCCTCTGATTCGTCGGCCATCCACACGTATAATTTTGCCCACGTTATCTTCTCTCTCTCTTAAACTAGCAGCACTCAACAATCTCGAACATTCTTCATCGTCCTCGGGGACCCGCTTCCGATAGCGTAAGCAGAGTACATAGAAACCGAAACCCCGATATCCTGATCACGAGACCACTACCCCGAACGGCACGGTCCGATATCTATTCTCGCCTTCCTCCCGAATCCTTCCCCATTAACACATCTACCGCGTCGAAACCCAGACTCATCTCCAACCAGCCAGAAAAGATGGCGGCACGTCGCAACGCCGGCCCAGGCCCCAAATCCACCCCTACGGACCCGAACCAAAAGGGCGCCTCCGGCTACAAGAACGAATACATCCCAAACTTCATCTCCAAAAAACCCTTCTACCTCGACGACAAGGAAGGCGATTACCTAGAACATCAACGTCTCCAGCGGAAAACGGACGACGATCTCCTCGATGGCGATAAATGGTACGATCGTGGAAAAAAAGCCGGTCCCGCGGCTACAAAGTATCGCAAGGGGGCGTGCGAGAATTGCGGAAGCATGACGCATAAGAAGAAGGATTGCCTGCAGAGGATACGGAAGAAGGGTGCAAAGTTTACTGGTCAGGATATAGCCGCGGATGAGGTTATTCAATCTGTAGAGTTGGGGTGGGATGGGAAGAGGGATAGGTGGAACGGTTACGATGCTACGCAGCATGATGAATTGATTGAAGAGTTTGCTAGGATGGAGGAGCTGAAGGCGCAAGCTAAGGCTCTTGAAGGGAAGAAGGAAGGCAGCGACGATGAAGAGGACAAGTATGCTGAGGAATCAAATATGCCGGGGCAAACGTACGATTCTTCATCACGCGTGACAACCAGGAATTTACGTATTCGAGAGGATACAGCCAAGTATTTGCTAAACTTGGATCTGGACTCGGCAAAATACGATCCCAAAACTAGAACCATGGTCGACGGAGGTGCGCTATCGGATCAAGCCGCAAAGCTGGTCGCGGAAGAAGGGTTCATGAGATCCTCGGGTGACGCCGCAGAGTTTGAAAAGGCTCAAAAGCTAGCCTGGGAGTCGAGGGAGAAAGGAGGACAGGGTGCAAAAATGCATTTGCAAGCCAATCCAACAGAAGGAGAAATGCTCCGAAAGAAGCTAGAAACTCAGAAGGAGGACGAAGCTAAGAAGAAACGACAAGCATTATTGGACAAGTATGGTGGAGCGCAACATTTACAAGCGCCGCCGAAGGAAGCCACGGTTATGGAATCGGAGAGTTACGTCGAGTATTCCGAGTCTGGCCAGTTGGTTAAGGGGAAGGCTTCTGCGAAAGCAAAGTCGAAATACCCAGAGGACGTTTATATAAACAATCATACCAGCGTCTGGGGTTCCTGGTGGCAAAACTTCAAATGGGGCTATGCTTGCTGTCATTCCTTTGTCAAAAATAGCTACTGCACCGGAGAGGAGGGCATCAAGGGTGTGGAAGAAGCGGAGAAGATGCGAACGGGAGGTGATCTTGAGGAACGGGAGAAGAAACAGATTGCTTGGAGGAAGGAACGGGAGGAAGCTGCCGAGGCGGAGAGGGAAGTGGAGGAATCGTCAAAGATTACCAAAGCGCGGGATGATGATGAGGAAGAGACGTTGGAGGAGAAGAAGCGCAAGAGGGATCAGTTGTATAGTGGGGTTACGGAGGAAGAGTTGGAGCAGCATAGGAAGAGACGGTTGCTGATGAATGATCCGATGGCGAATTATGTTGATTCTGCTGCGTAAGGGATTGGGGCCTCGTTGATGACAGATTGAGTGTATAGCTATGATGATTGGAGCATCCTATGGAGTTTATGGTTTTGGTTTTTGGCTGGAATTCGGATAGCTTCCAAGTTTCCTGTAATATACCTAAGTATTGATCGCATGCACATCAAAATATATAACGTTTATGGATGAGGAACTTTTTCAAATATCTTGACGGAGTTATATCAGTGCTAGGGCTAGTTATGCGAATCAAAACAAATCCAATAGAATACACAACAAGAAGTTAAACTCAAAATATTAACTGCCTCCGCGTCTTCCCCGCTCCCCAATTCTTTACAAATCCAACTAGGTACTCTTCCTCAGGTTTCCAGCATAAACCTGTCAAGCGCGCACAAATCTAATCATCATCAAAGATATCCAGAGTATTTCTCAAAATTGTATCAATAGCCCTATTCTGCCAATTGGTGTTCCTCAAATCCTCCTGTCTGGCGCTCATCAACGTCGGCCCAAAGCTGACGGCAAGGTTCCAAGAGTTCATCTTGTTCTGAGGAGAGTTTTGCATGACGCGGTTGAGATGCAGGACCAGCGCGCGGATGGTGGCGTAGTGGGCATCTGGAAGGCGGTTGATTAGGGCGTGCAAAGAATCGCGACGGACATTGTCGTCATCAAGTTCTTGGAGTATCTGTTAGTTTTTGAACGATAAAAATGTGATTAAGATATGGTTACTAGGAACATACTAGCTGCCTCGATAAATTCATCGTATAGAGCATAGGTGAGAACAGGATCTGGGAGTTCTCTGAAGAACTGCTTCAGTGCGGAAGCAACACTGTTGACGTCTTGGAAAAAGTGATCCGGGTTACGGAAGTCCACTTTAGATGCGTCTATAGGGATGTTTTAGCCAATAATCTTGACCGACCTGTGTTTCACGATGAACTCACCATTGTCGAAAATGTCCTTGATCTTTTGGATTTGCGAATTCTGACCAGCCTGTCGGTAGATACCCTCAACGCCCAAGCCGTACAGCTCGACGGCGGTCATACACTGAATAACCACAATCGGCACGGCGTTTCCATCTCTCATCAGTAAGGTTTCAAGAGGAACACCAAACACCGGCCTGACCGGCTTGTGGACTTGGTTGGGAGGCATCTTGCGCGGAACGGGATTGTAGCCAGGAGCACTCTGAGCACGGTCCGGCAGTGAATCAAATCCAGGCTGTCCACCAGCTGGGTAGTACTGGCTACTTCCAGAAGGAGGCCTCTGAGGTGGTGGGCCTTGCTGCGGATGGTGGAATGATGACGGCGGTGCAGCCTGGTGGGTCTGCTGTGGAGGCGGCATAGCCTGTGGAGGTTGCTCCTGAGCTGGCGGCGGTAACGACAGAGCCTGAAAAGCACATGTTAGGTATATACGATGTTAGAATATAGGAATTGAAGCATACCGGATGTCTTTCATAGGTAAACTTCATCAATCCTAGCTTCTGTGGCGGGGCCTTGGATGAAAACTCAAGGATGAAGTTGTGCATATCCTTCTCATCATCGATTGCGAGCAATGCCTTTCGCAAGTCACCTTCTTGGCCAGCGCTAGCGACGGTTCGGCCATTATTAAGAACAAGGGATTCGTTGAGAGCGACTGCGTAGTAATGAGTTAGCCACTACGATCCACTTGAGACCCACAAATAAGTGGATTTTACTATCTTACCATACTTCTGAAGCTGCAAGCTCAATGCGGCGTCACATTCCAAGATCAAGTCCCGTAGAGCCTTCACCGTTTGAGGTCTTTCGTTCTGGAAAAGTTCAAAGTGTACTCTGTTGGTGACATCAACCTGCTTCTGATACTCAACATCCGCAGCTTCGAGTCTCCTCCGCGTTTCCTCTTCATGATGTCGACCACCGCCAATCCCAAACGGTTTGTTGGTTCGACCACCATTCCTTAAACGCTCGTATTCCTCTCCCAGAGCATCAACTTTCCCCTTAGATTTCTCCAGGGCATGGTACGAATCAGGGCCCCTCTTTTCCGAAACCATGGCGGACTGTTTCCATTGCTTCCTCCCTCTCTCAATGTTGTTTGCGAGCTCCGTCAATTCGTCGGACATGGTGGTTAAGGCCGCTGCGAAAGCGGATCCATTTTCGGCCAGGCGCTCGTGAATACGGTTCGATTCCTCCAATCCAGTTGTCAAGGTGCCGCGGCGGGGGGCATCCGGTTCGCGATAAATGGAATCATGGGTAACCCGGCATAGCTTCTTCAGTCCTGTTCATATCCGGACCTTTCGTTAGTATAATTTCATCTTTCCTCTAAAAATGGGCCTGTCCGAACCTGTAGAGTGATCCTCTTCGATCTGAGCACGTTTCTTGAGAAACCCGGCAAAGTCCTACCAATGTCTCCGTTAGAATATGTGAAAAATCCTTCAATTACTCTGTAATCCCTTGAAACCTTACCCTCGCGGAGATTGTGGATTCCCGTAATTTCGAGAGGAGCGCATTTACACCGAGCTGGATTTGTTCATTCGAATGTTAGCCCGCATCCTTTGACTCTGACACCCCGCCCTGCATAGTCAAACAAAGGATGTTCAACACGGCTAGGGCAAGGCTCTGTTGGGCATGAAATCGCCCGTCGCAACATCAGCGCGTGAATAACCCGACCCATACCTCAGACTGAAGAATTTCGTTAACGTCCTGCGACATCTGCGGGTTTAAAGCCGTATTCTGCGGATTCGGTTGACTCGGACCGGCGTTTGGATGGTGAGAGTAGCCATTGGTTGTTGGAGGATAGCCACCACCTCTTGGCTGGGCTGGCGTCGCCATTCTTTTTTAGATTTTTTTTCGCGCGAAAAATGGAGAATGAAAGGTTGTTCCGGGATGGGCGACTAGATTGAGAAACGTTCCGGTTCCGAGTTATCGCGGGGGATACCGAGAGCTTGGGATGACGGGAATCTATCGATTAAAATGTTCGAAAGATCGTTTTCTCGGGAGTGAGATGTTCGGAGGATGGTTTGGCGAAAGGATTTCTCAGATTTTTCTCCCTTTGCTGATAGGGAGGATGATGATGGCTATTTTCTGACAAGACGGAGGACCTGGAGAAGAAGGCTGGCAGCTTTCAAGGTTTGGGGGTGGTGTTAAAGGCGCAGAACAGGGAAAATTGGGGTTGCGTTGTTGTGCTAAAGTTAACAGGACATGTCGCCCATGCTGAGGCTGAGGCTGCAAAACGGAGACCCGCTAAGTTACTTCGGTGCATCTGTGGGGCCCGCTCTGGTCCGAACAAGGCCAGAAAATCCGCTAGTGTGTGATCCTGAAAGTGGCATGGCAAAGTGGAATCAAAGGATGTAAAATAGTATTAAAGAAGCCAGATATTTGGTCGGGTTATATATGAGGCAAAGTTATCCCAGCAATGCAATGTTACGGCAGTTTCGCTTGCAGCAGAAGGGACGGCATATATATCAATAGATCTCGAAGATTAATCTTATCGGGACTTCGCGCTGACCAACGGCTGTTACACCATATAATTTATCAGAAACAGCACCTAGCTTACATGATCTCGATATTGAACTACCCCGGAAAAATCACCCACCTGAAGCAATGCGGGTTGAAAGCAATAATATATGCAATATTATGCCATATTAATTGGCAGTCGAGTGAGATGCTTATAGGTACTTGTATACATCTGTCTAGTCAAAACCCTAGATGCTGCAAGAAAGTATTACGCTATCAACGTTTATCCATAGCGGGAAGAGAGTAATTACCGCTGCAGCCTCGCGTATTAAGATTTTATCGATAACCCCGAGACAACCCTCCCTCTCAATGGCTCAGGCGGTATCGATTGCCGAAGTTGGGCTGAAAATTTAAAGCCGTATTTATACTTGTTTCAAATTTGCTTACAAGTCAATGACGACCGGTGGGTCTGCGTTTTAGATAATACCTAGCTTTCTCTATATCAAATATACAGCTATATATGATTACCGCGTTATTCGAGGATAGGAATGTAGTGTATCGAAGTAGATAATCCCAAAATATTTTTGACTTTCACTAGTTAAATTGTAAACCTAGAGGATTGAGAGACACAGGACGGTGCGTAAGGGATCCCGGCACCTCCGGCCTAAGTATTGCATCTAAGTTGCAAAAATTCTTCGATGAGTTATCTATATACAGGGTGTTTGGAGGAACACGTTTCATATTTTGGGATATAGTGGAATCAGGTTCAGCCTTAGTAAGCTAGAGCCTTGCAATTGGTGCTGTTTTATATAGAAGAGTCGCTATATAAATAACTCAGGGTACGTGTATATGGTGTCTCGCTGCATCTTTTATAAATATTATAAATGGTATGGTAGACTAATTTAGGAGCCATCACTTAGATCGTAGAGCTACCTGAGGCGCGATGCTCGAAATCACCCCGAGACACGTAAACTCTAGCTGTGATACCGATAATAGAATGTTGAGTAGAGTATGGGAACTTTAGCGGTCCCTCTGTATACAACACTTGCTGAAGCTCTAGCTCCCTTCAGAGTTCGGTCAATTGCAAACTAGAATCTGGTGTGTTGAAAAGTAAGCCACCAACGTTACTAGCCTCCGATAAGTACTGCCACACTCACAGTCGACGGGATGCCTCAAGCTCAACGACGCGGTCCTGTTTTGTAAATCAATCGATGGTTTGATCATTTAACTATGATACCACCTTTCCTTGTTCTGTTTTTTTTGGCGTCCTGCATTCCACGATATGATGGAGCATAAGCCATCTCCAAGCGCCGGCACTCTGCATGCGGGAACCGCCGTCCCCACTTTGAATCCACGACTTACTCACATGCTTGGAGCATTCAGAGCAATACATAAATTCATGTTGAGAGAAAAAAAGAGGATTTTGAGCCCGAAAGGCTGAAAGCGAAAAAAGCAATTGCAGCCGGCTCAGCGGTGCGGGAGTACAATTCAACTAGTTAGCTCTAGGAGAGAAGGGGGGAAGCTCATCTCGTACTTACGTGTGAAGCCTAACAGGCGTCGACGTTTCTGGGGACCCTGCAAGTAACCTTGAACCTTTGCGTCGGTATTCATAGGGTCACGACACCATGATATTGGAGGCCCTGGTGCTTGCACTTTTTGAAGCTAGAAGTTTAGTTGGGCTTGGCCGCAAGGTTGGAAACCCCAATAACTAGAAGGTATAATGTGAAGGAGGGGTTGGGGATGTGATACTACAGGATATCAAAGTTCCAAAAGGTTCCCATGAAACGTACTGCTATGAAACGATGTTTCAAAGAACGTAAGGTGCACGGTGAGCAGGAAATGGTTTGCAATTTGGATATTACAATTACGTCAACTCAACAGATAAACCTGCTCTGGGTAAATTCGAGGCTTCGGTTTATCTGCATCTCAGCTGCATTTTATCTCTTCTTGAGTCCCCGATTCCTGTCTGCAGAAGCTACGGTTTCAAAATGGCGCAGTAGAAAGATCCTTGAGGGCTCTAGACTGCTTGTAGCTTGTCGAGGATCTTGGGAGGCCGTCTAAATCGTGAAGAGTAGTTTGGATTGAACCAATGGATAAGCTTACCTGGTGGCTTGGCTGTAGAAATGTTGCCAAACTAATAAATATCCTCGGCTGGCAAAGGAAGGAAATGCTTGTTCAAAACTAGATTCGGGCGCCGGCCAGCTCCAATAGAGGCCCTGGGACCGGCATGCTGAATCCTGAGAATCACGCCTGTTGAGCTCTCCAACGTGATTTCCTTGGTAAATGACTGATATGAAAATCCCAACTGATATCTGGTATCTTAATATTTGCGGTTCGATTTTTTCCCCCAAAGCGCTTC
>LDUD01000016.1:534809-575435 GCA_012184295.1 Dactylella cylindrospora
AAGAGGACTGTACATTTCGTTCGCACATGCATTCAGCTCGCATGCGTCTAGCATGGCGATGCCCCTTCTTCTCCTTCTCCTCCTTCTCCTTCTTTTCTTTCTCTCTTGTATTTCTCTTTTGATTCTTGCTTTCGTCTGGCTGGCTGTTCTATCATTTTCGGTTCTTCTACTACACTGTGATCGACATTCCTGGAGCTTCCTGTGGTTTTGATGATTGGAATATATTTTCTCCATCGATATTCCTTTAAATGAATGAGACCCGAATGTTTCGTTTGAACTTTCTGCATACGAGCTTGCATTTAGCTGCTGGTACCTATGCTCTCACACTCTTTGCTCCTACCCACTCCACCCGTGAGTAGCCTGGCGAGAGAGTCCTGTCGGCTGTTTCGGCAGCGTGTGCAAGGATCCTGGACAGGTTGCCAGCCCTGCCTGCCTTGCTGATGGTGGATGCTGGTGCTGGTGCTTGCTGACCTAAAAAAAAAAAAAGGGTGGGCCAGCTGAACTTGGCTTGCAGGCAAACCTGTCATTCTGATGAACTCATTTGCTCATTCATTCCACCAAAGAATAACCTGCTTGGGTTGTCAAACACCCCCCACAAACTTCCAGCCTCATGAAGAAAAAGCTACTAAGCTCTAAATTTGAATATATTACACAAGATTCTGAAAAGGAAAAGAACCCTTGATTATTGATCAAGTGATCGAACAATAAAGGCCCCAAGAAAACATGGTCATCTAATTGCTCCCACGATTCAAACTCCAAGTTTCAACAAAGGACACGGTCTGCTGCCGAACCTATCCATCTGTACTTTAGCCACCAACAAACACCATAGCTGGCTTTGTGGAGAGAGAGGCACCCGCGATCCCGCAAACGGACGGTAATCCTCTCGTGCCTCTTTCCTTCTCCTCGCCCAGAAAACAAACATCGCTTTGGTAAATTCCTTTGATCAGCGATGAACCGTCTGATTTCTAGTTAGTCATCTTTGTTCTTTTTTCCACTCTTCCTTCGTCAGTCAATGGGCTGGTACACTTTGAATGCCGACAACTCCGACCAACCCACCTTAACACTTCACGACATCTAGGGAACCTTTCGAACTTTGAGTGCCCACCATGGGCTTCTGGTTCGCCTACTTCCTTGGAGCCTTCACCTTCCTTCCCATAATCTGCGGTATCGTTTTCGCCCTCGCGTACATCTCCTTCCCCGAAGTCTTCCAGGATGAATCCCACGACGGGTCGGTCAGGTTACCTTCCGATGATGACAAGGTGTTCGCCACAGCGGACGCTGTCGCCCGACTGACTCGACGAAACAGCAAAGACAAAGAACAGCAACCCTTACCTCAAGATGTTGCAGCAGGCTACTTTGCCGTTACTAGAGAATACGTTCCCGGTGGAGTTAACGGCAAGCCGCCAGAACGACCTACACCTAACGGGAATCTACCTACGGAGTCACCTTCTGTATATCAGACGATGTACAGGAGCTTGTTTGAGAGGAAGCCGGCAGCGACATCATCAGCATCGGGGAATGTTAAAGGGAGGAATGTTTTTTTTGTTGTTCTAAGGTATTTGGGTTTGGTTGCTGGATCGTAAAAAGGTGTTGGACGCTAATGGTGTTTGTAGGCACGGCCATCTGATGCTCTACGATGATGAGGAGCAAGTTGAGGTACGCCATATGATATCGCTGGGGCACCACACGGTTAGCATATATGGCGGCGAGGGCGAAATAATACCCGAAGGCGAACTCTACATCAAGCGAAACGCGATCAAGTTGACACGCAAAGCGACAAATGCATCCAACATAACATCCATGTCGAAACCATTCTTCTTATTTTGCGAAAACTGTTCAGATAAAGAGGACTTCTACTTTGCCCTTGTAAAGAACCAGGAACGGGAAGAATCAAAAGATGGGATATCGCCTTCGAGGGTGTTAAATTTCGAGACGAGGCATATAATATCACTTGTCCAGAGATTACACTCGACGGAGGAGGACCTTCAAACTAGGTGGCTGAACGGACTGGTTGGAAGAGTGTTTCTGGCACTCTACAAGACAGCGGAGGTGGAGGATCATATTAGGTCTAAAATCACAAAGAAGATTGCACGGGTGAAGAGACCAGCATTCTTGTCGAACATTGTTGTTCAGAAAATAGACTGCGGGGAGGGAGCTCCATTTATAACGAACCCGAAAATGAGGGAGCTGACAGCTGATGGAGAATTTTCTGCTGAAGCAGACGTGAAATACTCGGGTAACTTTCGAATCGAAATATCAACAGTTGCAACTCTTTCGCTTGGGAACCGCATAAAACCTCGACAAGTACCTCTCGTTCTCGCTGTGGTGTTCAAGAAACTGGAAGGCCATGCTATCCTGCGTCTAAAACCCCCGCCATCAAACAGACTCTGGTTTACATTTACCGAGATGCCGAAAATGGATATCGCCGTCGAGCCTATTGTTAGTACTCGACAGATTACTTGGAATATGGTGCTGCGACCGATAGAAAATCGGATAAAAGAGGTTGTTGCTGAAACAGTTGTCAGTCCAAACTGGGATGACATACCATTTATACATACAGACAACGAACCGTTAAGAGGTGGCCTCTGGGAGTGCATGAGAGCAGGAAATTCAAAGAATGGCGACGCAATTGCTCAAGGATCCGTGGAGGATGCAGAGAAACAAGATAAATCACATGAGGAAGGAGAGACTCCTTCAACTTTGGTGTTGGACCAAGAGAAGAGCGCGAGCATGCCCATACTGACGGAAGTTACGGAACCGAAGCCGGTTGCACGGCCGAAACGTACACCATCTATGGCTTCCTCTCCTCTAGCTATCGAAGAAGACAAAGCTGTAGCTTCTGGTATGGAAGCCTTCTTAAGCTCTGCGACTCAGCGGAGTAAGAAGAAGCGGTCAGGAAGCATTGGGACACCAACATCGTCTACGCCTGTCGTGGCAACTACAAATGTCTATGCATCCGCAGAGAGGCAGGAACCCAAGTATGATAATGATAAATCAGACGCGGTGTCCTCAGTAATGTCTATCACACGGTCTAGAAGCTCTAGTGGTAGTGCACAAGCCAACGGCACATCTCCATTTCAAACACCATATGGTTCACCCAACCTTAATAATAGTACCACCTCCGGTTTCTCTCAATCACCTTCTGTGACGACCATTGAATCGGGATCCACCGTTCCTACGGATGACAAGTCTGTCAAATCAATGAAATCATGGCGAAGTACAGGATCAGGTGGCACTATGGGATCGACAAACACCGCGGATTCGATAAAGGGAAGACTGGGGACAATCAAGAGCAACCTGAGCGGTATTTCTTTCCCTAGCGTGAAAGCTTTCAATATAAACAGCAACAGCAACACTAGCAATAATAACAACAATGGTGAATCCGCTACTCCGCCAAATCCTGCTTCTTCCCCGAATCCAGAGAAGAATACCTTTGCTACGATAACAAACGCCGGTGTAGCTGTCAAGAAATGGTACATCAATTCTCGTAAAAAGGACGAGGCTACCCCAGGAAGTGGCTTCCATCCTCACGGTTTCAGCAATACAGAATACGTTGGAACTAGGGATGAAGTCAAGCCTTACCCGAATGAGGGTCCTCCAAAAATGAGTGAAGCAGACCTTAAAGAGAGAATCACAGGGTTTGGTAGCTCCAACATGGGATCAGGAGAGTCTCGAGACAATAGTCATCAAAGAAATGGAAGCATTTCACATGATGGGAAGCAGTACAAGTATGCTGTCGCACCTTTGGATATTCCACCGCCACCTCCAAAGCGGACGGAACCAATTAATGTACCTAAACGCAGGTCGCTACCTCCTCCAATGTTGCCGCCGAGGCATCCTAACGGGAACGGAAGGCTTGCGCCACCGGATATGGAAGAGCAGCAGATGATGGTCATAGCAGCTCCACAGAGCGAGCCGACAACGCCTGGCGATGAAATGCAGTTGCAAGACGTTTATCCTGGCGGTTCGAGTCCCGAGGATGAGAGGCGAATGACGAGTAGTACTGTCACATTGAAGGGTAAACAACTGGAGCAACCAGACTACGAGGGCGAGGGTTATGGGAGAGCTCCAGAGAGCTCAAGCGCAAGTGTTAGGAGCCGAGGTAGCGGTGGAAGCGGTGGCAGCTCTGAGAGGTGGGAGCCTAGAGAGCGCCCAGGCGGACGGAGAAATGCGAGCGACCCTGATGAAGCGCCCAGAAGCTGGGATAGCGAAGAAGAGTGGAGGTGGAGGAATAGCCTTGTGAGTGAGATTACCGGCGAAGAGGGTTAAGGGTTCTAGGTAGCTGCGGGCGGGTTTGAGGTTTGTTCAGCTTTTTTTGGGTTGTGGTTGTTGATATTTTTTTTATTTGAAGGGAAAGGGAGGAAGGGCGCGAGAGGTTGTAAATAAGCCATTGAAGGGAGGGGTTTGATTTTGCATGCATGCGGATTGAGGGTACTTTAGCAAGCACAACTGGCGTTTTGTCTACCCCCTACAGTTACTTTTTTTGGATTCTCAAAGTTGCATTACTGGTTCGTTCTTATCATTTCCTTCTTGTTTGGGGTTTGCTTAATGGATATGGATATTGGGTCTAACAAAAAAGATTGCATTTGAATATTGTTCCTTTTGAAATTTCTTTGTTCGGACTATTCTAGACTATCTTTCATATCTTGCTCGATCATGGATTTTTAGACCATTGTGGAGGATATTGGAATTCAAACGAGGAAGACAAGAGTTTATTCTTTTGAAGCGCCTGTATGATAAGCCAAGTGAAATAAAAAAAGGACATTCTATATTACAAGGTAGCGTAGAGATATATGTACACAAAATCCTCGTCTCGGAATCTTTGATTCATGGAGCTGTTCCGGCAGCACTTCGCAAACACTGGCGAGTAACCTTCGCTGGCAGCCTTTATCTGGTCCCGCAGCATATCGAGTGCATAGTTATGCCCAAGTACTCCGCTCATGTATCGTATCGTTCGTGTGAAGAGCCGTCACATTGTATTCATCACCGTCATTTAAAATCTGTCAGTCACCACAGCGTTAGCACCACTCTTCCACGTCTAGCCAACCCTCATGTCCCCAGTAGCATCGCGCGTGCATTGAAATCCACGCAAAAGGATCGCAAAAAAGGAGCGAATAACATACGCAGGAACCATAGCTTCAGCCCACGAACTGTGGAAAAAGGCAACAGCGACGCCGAATAAAGCAACCGAGCGGACCATGCTGGCGTTTTCGCTGGATGTGAGGAAGCGGTAGGATTGTGTGATGAATCCCGGTTGGGAGCGTTGAGGGCCTGCGCGGACGGCGGCGGGGGGACCGGAGCGTTTTGGGGCCATGACTTTTCAGGTTTCTTTGGCGGCTTGGGAGCTCAAGGTTAGAGGTTGGAAGTTGGTGGTGGGGTTTGGGAGGGCGGGTTATCGATTGCAGAGCTGGGTGGAAGGGAAGTGAGCCGAAGGAAAGGAAGAGTTTTGTGATGTCAAGGCAGGCTTTGGGTTAGGCGTCGGAAAATTGTCTTTGTGTAACGCAGCCACAGTGTTGGATTTTGGCAACGCAGTTTTTTCGGTAGACGTTACGTTACGCCTGGGCTGAGTCTAGTTCCGAGATTGGATATTATGCGGGGATCTTGAGCAGGTGGTGATTTTGGCGGGGGGGATTAGCTATAAGTTTGCCTTCTCTGAAGTTGCACTCAAGAGTTGCAATTGTAAAATCCAACGCCCTGGGTTTCCATAAGGGGGATTCGTCAATTTCCGAGTATATGTTTGGGGTTTTTGCTATCCCAAAGTAGATCGCGTACGATATCACCGGAGTTACTCGAATCCCTAAAAGGTTACAATCTAGGCTCCATGGATCTAACTCTGTACTACAAGCTATATCGGGTTGGGAATCTTGTTGAGATGGGAATCTCACCGATCCATGGGAAATAAACCTTGAAAAGGTTAATAGAGGCGAAAAAGACGATCTTCATGAGAGTTTTCGCCGTTCAGGAGTGATAATTAACCATCGATTTTCGTGTGACTCGCCTCACTATGTAGTAGCCATGTTCCACAAGCTGTCACCGGTATAACTTTGGAACCGCAATTTAAGACTGGTTTTGGAATAGTTTAATTAAACATCTTCCGTTTTGCACACTAGAGTCTAGACCACTTGCTCAAGATCCAACACCGCAACTTCTGTCGCCGTCGATATGTATGATAGCTATGATATGAAGCTATGGGAGCGGGTAGCCCGGTAGGAATAGACAGCAAGCAGCGGGAATAAGATGTCAATGACTTCATGAAGATACCTGTTACCCTTGCCTCACTGTGTGATCGTGAAGATGTTGTCAAAAGATCAGTTGACACCTACGCATGGAGTTAGTAACATTGCCTGCCTTGTCGACTAACTTTGGCATCCACCAACGTAGCAGAATCTAGATCTAGATCTCGGAGATGGCGAGGAAGAATGCTCGACTGCTTGAGTGAAAGGAGAACGTCTATAAAGAGCGGATCCGCTCCCCCTGATAGCTAATATCCTCATCCTACTCTATATCCGAGCCACAGAAACCTAATTTCGGTATACAAAAAATATCATTTACCAACTCTCAAACTTTCGGTACCAGCTACTGCCAGAAAGCAAAATGCGGGCACCCTCGCTCACCCTCATACTAGCGATATTCGCTACCGCGGTACAATGCGTACCAATCGCGCTTAACCCGGGCACGTCCCTGGATGTCGTCCAAGCTCTGGATATCAATTTGGAAAAACGCAACCATCCTCCTTGGTCTGGATCTGGAGGGTCCGGCTCTGGAGGTTCTGGTTCTGGAGGCTCTGGCTCTGGCTCTGGGGGGTCTGGTTCCGGTTCAGGATCTGGGGGCTGCTCAAGTACGTTTTGAACCTTATCTATTCATTCCTTTCGTCACTCCGGTTTTGTATAGCCCCCCATCTTTGGGAAGCATAATTAACAATATGTATCCTGGTTTAGCCTGCGGCGGTGCTCCATTGGTAGACAACAGCGGGGGAAATGGGGGCAATGGCGGTACGGGCAGTAATAGTCCCGGAGGAAGTGGCGGCGCAGGCGGGTCGAATAGCGGCGTCACGCCGGGAAGCGGTACGACACCTGGGGGGACTAGCGGAGGCAGCACTGGCGGTACCAGCGGCGGAACCAGCGGCGGAACTAGTGGCGGGACTGGAGGGACTGGAGGGACTGGAGGTACCGGGGGAACCGGTGCTCCTGGTGATGCTGGTGGCGGCGGCGGAGCGATAGGCCTTGGGGCCCTTATTAGCTCGCTTTTGGGAGCGTTGACGGGAAGCCTTCCTTAACTGCGATAGATTGCTAAGATTCGGTTTTGAAGCCTTTCGATTGGTGTCTGCGAAAAACCTTTAAAGAGTCGATACATGAGTCTGAAGTTTCCCAAATTTGTAATTGATTTTCCTTTCATTTCTTTAGTATCTGAGGCAGCTTGACCTATAATTCACAAGGGATAGCGGTCCGAGGTAAACTTGTACTTGTTATAAATGGATTCAATATTTTCAATTCACTTGCAGCTCCTCTTCTTGTCAGCTAGTTGATGGTCCAGCGACATACATCACCTTTGAAGTTTAGTCAATGGAGTCTATTTATAAATTTACTGGGCTATGGTGAACTTAGTTCTATTGAAATTGCAAACTTGATTATCGTAGCAGTTGGTCCGTTGCTAAATCTATAAAACATCGGCTATGAAAATAGGCTTTGGCACCCGCCCCACACCACCGAGGGATGCGCAACAGGAATCCATAAGCAAGCATGATCCTAGAGCCCTCGAAAACGCCTAGCTAAGTTCCTACTCGCATTTGCGATCTCTGCACATTTCTCCAAATACTAGATCGTGACCCCAGTCCTCAACCCTCGGCACCACGTCAGCCACATCTTGCGCCCTAGGATACCCCAAACGGTCAACTTCCGGCCACCACTTTGTTGACCAAATTTCAGGGCCGCCGAAGTTCATATGTATATCTACGGAAGTGAGAATATTTGACTGGTGTCCTGGGAGTCGCTGGCCGGGGTCAGTTGACTCGAGGACTTCAGGATCGAATCTCCAAGCAGCTTGCCCGCAGCCGTAAGCCAACAAGTTATTTTCACCTATCAGCAGATTTCTCTGATGACGGCTAGATGATTCTAGATCGCGCAGTTTCCCCGCCCAGCGGCAGGTTGGGGTCATGTGTTCGGTGTAAGGGATGATGCTGTAGATTAATTATTAGCCTTGACATGGACACTATATAAATGGGCAAACAGATAGTGGTATCCTCTATTGGAATCACTTACAGTAGATCGTGGAAATTGGAAACGCCAGGATACCGGAAATCGGGAACAGTTGGAGAACCAGAGAGATCGGGAAGTTTCTTCAATGGCGTACCAGACAAGACGTCAACAACCCGTGAACGAGTGGGACCAACATATCGAGGTTCAAGTATCAACATGAACTTTTGACTATCCGACCCGTCACAAGGTTTTGAAACAATTCCGCCGATATGGCTGAACGCATAGCTGTCTGCTACCCCTTCTGCTTTAAGGTACGGGCTATCAGGTCCGTCGTATGTCATACATCTCTTGGTGCGAGTGTTCGTAAAATTGCCCACCCAAGTCGGCCAATAATTTAACTCTTTTCCTCTATCATAAGTCCAGATCTCGCCCTCCAGGTTCCAGCGGAATGGATCTTCCTCGGGGACTTTGCTAGGGTTGCACTCGCCGAGGCCAATCGGTTCACCGATTACATCTAGACTAGAACCATCGCACAGGCAATTCGAGTCGCTACCCAATTCTGGCTCTTTAGGCATATTACCATCAGCTCTAAGTCCATATTTTCGGTAAATCGTCGATATCTACATATCCCACATATTTACACAGCCAGTGTAAGGCCGATTCAACTTGCGCTCGCACATTTGAACTTACTGATAACGCCGTTCCATGTCCAAGGCAACTTCATGTCAGGTTCCCTGCCATAACGAAACTTATTCTCGGGTGTGTGTGTGTCTCTCCAGCAAGGAAAATAGTGCTCATTCATCTCACTTGTTCTGCTTCTCTCGTCACACCGCTTAAACGTTGGTATTAGGCACAAGGTGGTGTGGAATAGGCTCGTGAGCGTGAGTAGGAAATAGGAAGAGTATAGAGATGAAAGCATTTTGGTCAATGTAGCTTAACCTGTGGAATTTCGAAAGTAGATAGATCTTTATTGCAAACGTTGTCGATTTAATTTATGGCCCACCTCAAGCGCCGAGAATATGCATACGTGATATTCGATCGGGTCCGCTGGAAGGAAGATTATAATATTTTAGAAAACGGCGGGCGTACCTCCCGCCCCGCGACCTGGATTATATTAGACTTTCCCTTTATCTGTCCTTGCTTGCCAATGGAGGCCATTTTCCCCCTGTAAGGGCCTTCTCGTCGGCTGTGTTTATCACATTTTATCTTTTGCTTATAACGGCGTTAGCTACCTCTACAGTTGGAAGTGATCAACTCTACTGTCTAACGGCTATTTCATTGCGACTTATTTTATAGGGCATCCTTGAAAATTGAGGAATTCAACGGTTAAAGGTGTTGGTTCTGAGGCAGTATGTAGTTATATGAAACGTGGCTTGGAGACACGAACTATGGGTTGGGAGCCCCCCTACGCTTATGGTAACTAGGTTTATGAACGCAATATGATATGTAAAGTTTGGATTACGAGTTATAAATGAATGAATATGGTTGGCATATGAGCATAAGAAACCCTTTGATTCAAACTTTTCAGCTGATTCAACCAAACACGCAAAACATAGCCATACTATTCCAGGGACTATCTTCCCTCCGAAGTTTATCACTTTGGTGTTAGGTATTTGAGTGCCCAAGCCCGAGGCTTAGAACACACGGCTACCCCGATTATAATCTGTCACAACCTTGCTGTCCGGGTCACCTTCCGTTTCCTCTCCTTCTCCCCTTTCCACAACCTTGACAGGTGGCTTATCTAGGCCGGTAAATCTCGTTTGTTTCACCTTCGAGAGTGCCCATAGGGTAAGGAGTCTGAGAATACAACATCCCGCTCCGAATAGGATACCACCAACCGGCGCTGCGACATAGGCTCCAAAAACTCCCCAATCATCCGCGTACAAAGTTTTCATGTAGATAAGCTCGCCGCCAGCCTTGGCGCTTCCATAGTAGATGGTTCCAAAGATGAAAACGCTGAGGATACCACCGCATCCAGCAACAATAATGTCGAGCCCGTTGACGAAGTAAAGGGCATCGACGAGACCGAGGAGCAGGGCGGGAATAGCAGCAGCCGAGACGATATCCGAAATCAAAAAGATTTGGAGAACGCTTGCGTCCGCCTTAATAGCGACGACGATGACTGGAATGATGAGGATCAAGACCCCGGCACGGATATAGATCAATGGGAGCTTGTTCCTGAAAAGATCATTCGAAGCCGTGGAAATCATGGCCGATTGCAAGCTGTCGAAAATAGCCGTCGACAAAGCGACAACCATGAACACGACGAGCCCGACAACCCAGGCGGGGAGTTCAGCGATCAAGTAGAAGAATGCAACGGAAGACCAGTCAGTTACTGGTCCCCACTTGTCAACTCCGTGAGCCCAGACTGCGATGATACCAGTAAAACCAGTGACAGTCAAGATGACAAAGATCCAAACAGCTGCGATCCCAGCACCGAGATATAGATCTTTATCCGTCTTGGAGGCAAAGCTTCTCATCCAAAATGGTGACAAGAACATGAAATTTGTTGCAATTGCGACAGGGAGAATATACAACAACTTCCAGCCGAGCAAGGTCGCTTTCGTTAGATTAGAAGGGCCGATAAGAGAGGTGTCGATGTGGGAATTTACACCAATGGATACGGTGCAAATTATGATCAAGAGGAGAACAAGAGCTCCTTGAACGTTGTCAGTAACGAAGGAGACACGGAAGCCACCGAGGGAAGTATAAATAGTGGTTACTACGACTTCGACAATAAGAGCGGGGAGACCATCGAGACCGGTGAGGAGGTTGATCACAGAGTTGACAGCGGAGAGCTCAGCAACCATATAGAGGAACATAGTGATCATACTGTTTATATGTTAATACGGTGAACAGGGGTTAAGGATATCAGAGATAACATACGTAAGAACACTAAGATACAGTGCCGCAGCGACTCCAAATCTATCTCTCGTCCACTCGGTGAGTAGGAACCCATCTGGAGTTCTGCGCCTGATAATTGGCGTAAGGACCGCAAACAAGATTAGAGGAGAAGCAGAAGCGAGGGCGTAAACCAAGAGGCCTTGAACACCAGCGAAGGCGCCAATATCTGGGTAGGTGAACAGAATGCCCGAGCCGAGGCCTATATCACAAAGAAAGGTTAAAGAGATCTCATCAGTTGCCGTTGCTTCCCTTGATAGAGAGGGGGGAAATGGGGGATAGCGGCAACACGTTCCTCACGCAAGTATTAACTTGATCGAGTTCTGACGGTAAAGTCTCAGCTTTGAGTTCCCAGCCTTCTTACACACCAAGCGCGGCGGCGGTCTGATAAGACTACATGCGCGTTGATAATGCAAGAGAGGGAAGTCTAAGCACCCGCAGTGGAGCCACAACGAGAGATAAAAGACACTAGTGTAAGTGACCTTAATGGTCATCCGTAGCTAGGTATCTTGACACCTCTCGATGAGAAAACCTGTTAAGTTTTATTTCTACAAACCTCAAGTTATACACTCGAAGAGCTTATCCAGGGTCGTTGTAATGTTATATACAACGCTAAAATATCCAAGACCGCAGAAGTCGAGTCGCTCGATCAAGTCGCCCATTGTGTTGAATTGTTGGAAATTGGTTGCCGCTTTGGAAAAGGTCGTCAGGCACGCTCGTTTTACTCACCGCTGGCGATAAAGTTCAGCGCGAGCGGTATGGCTACAATTATATGGAAACATGCGTCAGAAAGTCACTAAATTAGGGGGTGAAGGAAAATATATAGAATATTCCCAAACCTCGCTGAGTCCTATTGGAGGACAAGAATTGCGCTTTGGATTGCTTTCTGAACTTCCAAGCGAAAGCCAAACCCATGACCCTTTATAATGTCGCGGAACGGTACATGTTAGCGAATCTGCAGGCTCGTAAGGTGGGTTACACAGGGGAGCCAACCAAGGGAAGGGCTTACAAGAATAGGCCATAGGTAAGGTAGATGATGGCATTGGATGCCTGAGTCGATGGCTGACCCATGATGCTTTGTTATGAATTGAAAACGAATAGATTTCTCGAGGCGAAAAGGATATAGATTTTTGGACTACGTAGAATATGGGAAACTAAATTTTGATTCAAGCGAAGAAATTAAACTTCCCGTGCGACAAGAGGGAGCTCAGAGAGAGGCCTGGAGGGGAGATCGCGCGACCTTTATAACTTTTTTTCCTCGATCGCAACCCCCAACAAGCATGAAGACCTAAATGACGCTAGCAGGAAAAATATTCAAATCCAGGTAACCGTTACTCAAATGTTCAAATGACCCAGTTCTCTATTGGGGTAGTTTAGCGTGGGGATCCGAAAGTTTCTGTTTAATAATCCGCACGGAATAGGCTTTTATGCGAAACAGAAACAGAAATGTGTGCGTGCGTGCGTGAACATGCATTCCAAGATCTGAGGTTGTTAGCTGCCATTTCGTATCGACATCCCGCGAAAGTCTTTTCGGTCGCAGGTGTCTTATCGGAGCTCATGTACACGGTACGCGGGACACGGGATGAGATGAGTGTGAGTGGAGAACTCGCTCGGCAGGTATGCTAATGGGGGGGCTACTCGGCTCCGTAATATTTCTATTCGGATGGTGTGCGAGATCGGGCCTGTTGGTATGCAATCTCTTTTGGTCCTGAGAAATAAGCTCTAAGATTTGCTGTAGCTTTGATGCATGCTACACACATACGCCACCAACATTAGTTAGCGAATGGAAATTGAAGATGTTGTGATAGAATGACCGCACTATGACATAAATTTTGATAGTCGACTTGCGTGGGATTTGGGCTGGGTTCGACAAAAAAGGTTGTTGTACTTGAAGCCTTACCAAAGCTTATGAAGATGTCTTGGCGGTGGGCAGAACCGCAGCTGCTGTTAGTCTGCGGAACAAACCTAACGTCGTTCACCTCCACACCACTGGCCCACCCCACCACGATACATTATTAGCATGCATTCAATATCGGTACACTGATAGAAAAATTGCATCTTTCTTCTAAGACAGAACTTGTCTACCGTAGTATCGGATAGTACTTGCGGCATCGGTCAAGATGTTCCGGCCTACCCTTCGGCTCTTCTCTCGAGAACCAAATATATTTCGCCGAAGCATTGAGGAAATACAATTTGAGACGAAGAAGAGTGAATACTACTTATACAGTATATGCAGCAGTTCTAAGATTTATGCTAATCTTATTGCCTTATACAGTCATAGCAGGAGACTACCTCTACAGTCGCTTCCCGGATTTATACTTTTTCAACGCCGAAGATGCAGTAACAAGAGACCGTATCCGTACCATGTCCGATGCCGACATGGGCGGCTACTCTACAGCCAATTTTGACATTGTCGAGGAAGAACCAACCTCAGATAGTTCTTCGACTGCATCGACCCCCGAGTCAGAGTCCGACCCGTCCGACCCGTCCAAACCCTACATCCCTAAAGTTTATGGTCTCTTTCACGGCAACATCTCTACCAAACTCCCTTCCAACCGTCCTCACATCCAAAGATCTGGATACGCTGGTTGGCGAACAGAAGCTCCCAAGCCGACAATTTTTGGCGCTCGATACTTTGATATCGAAAACTACGAGTTCCTCGCATTCCGTCTTCGCACGGATTCTAGGAGCTACTTTATAAATATACAGTCGGACTCGATCGAAGAGAAGGACCTTCACCAACATAGGTTATTCACGAGGAAGGAACCCGGCACTTGGGAGACGGTTATCATCAAACCCGGGGATTTTATCAGGACTCAACACGGACTGGTTATCCCTGATCAGATGTACATGTTGACAAGGCGAATCAAGACGATTGGGTTTAGTGTGATTGATAGGGTGGAAGGACCGTTCAAGTTGGCGGTGCACAGTATTTGGGCGACGAATAAGCCGCCAGCGGAGGTGCTACAGGATATAGAAAATGATGAAGGAAAGAAAGAGAAGCTGGATTGGGATTTATAAGGATGGTACTGGCAGGATTCATGATTGGATATTCATGATTCGGTTGGCGTTCCGGCGTACTCTTGCAATCGGTGCTTTTATATTTGCTTCAACAAATGGCTATCGCTATCTTACAATCTCCGACTGATCCAAAAAATATACTCTGGTTTAATAAAACATAACGCCTCTTGAATCCTCTTCACCCCCGCCTTCCAGTCTTTTCCGAACTCCATCAATACCCAACAATTCAGTAACCTTCTCTTGTATCTCCTTGATATCCCAGAGGCCCCGCTTCTTCGCGTCCAGGTAACTTACATCCAAGACCACCCTCTGCAAATACCGTATCTGCAGTGCCCCGTCCTTTATTAAGTCTACCAGCCTCGCCGGGGTCCCGACTGCTATCCCAATTCTCGTCTTCTTGGAATACTCGACTGCTTCGGAAAGCTTTACGTGTTTGGCGAAGAATTTGGCAATGGAGGAGTCTGCAGTTTGGTATTTGCGTAGAGTACGGACTAGGTCTGCGGCTCGAAGGGCGGCTGGAGTGATAAGGAAGGTGTGAGGGGAACCGGTGGCCTTCGGGGAGGACTTGAGGTGGGAGATTGAGGATTGACCTTTTTTAGTACAGACTGTCAAAAGAGTTTTGTTAGTCAGTGGACTGTGGGGAAGCTCAGGCTGGGGACACTACATTTCTCCATATACTCGCATAGGTTGGACAACGATCTTTCGGATGTGTAGGTGCTTGTGTCGATGTATAACCGTTCTATGTATAATTTAGTATACAATTTGTATATAATGCTCAATGGCCTATCAGGTGTTCCTACCAGGCAATATCCTGTCCCCTAGCTCTACGAACGACAGCTCTTTGTTGAACTTTTGCACCCTTTGAGCTACGAAATCGGCCATAATTTTCGGATCCATCACCGCAATTGAGGGGTCTATGCTCGACAATTCCTTTGTCGCTGTGTCCTTTCCCTTTTGCTTCTGTGCTTTGCCTTCAGCTTTCGAGGGTGTGGTGCTATGTATCGTCGGCTCAGATTTCTTGAGCTTCTTCGCAGGTGTAGCCTGCGCCTGTGACTGAATTTCAAGCTGTTCGGCCTCTCTTTTCGCACGCTTTCTTTTCCGGCGGGAGAGTTGATTACTAGTGGTTATTGAGCCGTTGGAAGCGGCGACAATGTCTTCGCCGGAATCGTAGTCGTCGTCCATCTTTGCGTTCTGATGTAATGAATTGGTCTGAGAGCTTGGAGAAGAGTCTAGCATCAAAAATTTCGGGCTTGGAGATGCTCGAAATCTTTTGATGCCGCATTGTCTTAGCTGCAACAACACAAAAGCATAATGCGGCAGCCGATCATCCAAGCAACAACGCGTTTCCCCAGCTCGTATCGCAAATAATCGCGAGAAGCACAACAAAAGAATGCCCACACCTTCCTACCGGAAAACCATCGTCTTCGACAAGAAACTTCCCCCGATCACCCAGTCGCTATAGCTACCTTTATATTAATTCCTCTGTAATAATGTCGGAAGGGCCAAAAACCCCTAATGCGAATGTTTTTCGCCCTCGCAATGCTCTTCGAAGAACGCCTGTCCGTGTCGCATCGCGGGGTCCCACGCCAGCTCAGAGCACGCCTGCCCCGGTGAGTGCAGAACCATCGCCAGCAGCACCTACGCCCAAAAAGGCTACGCCAGCAGCGGTCACCCCAAAGCAAATATCTTCAGCTGCACCTTCACCTGTTTCCGCAGCCATAACACCCCGATCAGTCCGATCGGTGAGGTCGATACAATCAATACAATCTATTCAACACTTGGAGAGGGATGAGTCCGAAGAACCTATACTCCGCCGTATGACGTCGCCGATAAGAGACCCTGAAGATCGTGTATGTTCTTCAATTGCCTCATATATGCTCCCACTTTAGTAGAGCTAACACTTAATTGGATAATTAGGTCGAAGTCCCCGCTTCATCCAACAACCTCTTTGTAACGCAAACCCCGCGTGCCTCGACAGCTGAACCTACAACCCCATCATACCGTCGCCCTCCCTCCTCGTCGATCAAAGCTTCTGGCAGACGACATGTTCGAACTCCACATGCCCAGGGGGCATACTCGAAAAGAGCGACACCGCATAAGAACCAGGGAAAAAGAAGGAATTCTAGGTTCTTGGAGGAAGATGATGTGTTCAATGCGTTGAAACAGATTAGTAAACGTATGTCCTGTAGTATCTTGGTGTTGAAATATCTGCGGTGCTAATACTGCGAAATATATAGTCGAGGCTGGCAAAACCAAACCATTCATTCCCACTCCGAAAGCGATCACCCCAAAAGCCGCCGCTTCCAACCGCCGCACTCTTAATTCTATCCGCCTAAATCGGGATCTTGACGCAGTATCGGACGATGATGATGAACAATTGGACCCCCGCCCTCGCCTCTCCAATGTCTCCCTGCGGCTCATGGGCAATGACCTCGGAAATGACGACGATGAGATGCCCACCCCACCACAGCTTACCTCTCCGTTGAAAGACGAGGAGCATACAGATACATTTTTAGGAACACCAGGCGAGGTGGCAAGAAGAGCGGTGGCAGACAATGATCGCAGAGCTAGTTTCGCACCAGATCCATTCGACAGGTTTAGGATATTCGACAATGTGGACATGGGCGATGATAGTGTGATGCAGGGTGTTGAGGGGTTTCAGCAGATAGCATACGATGACGAAGACGAGGATGGATTTGCTGGTGGTGATGCGATGGAAGGATTAAGTTTTGCGGATATTACGGCTGATATGAGACCCGAGGATGACGTTTCCAATTTTTTCAATGCGCAAGGACTGCAAGATGAGGAAACAGATTTTAGGTTGGAACATGAAGGGACGAGGGAAAAGCCGCCAGAATTGATTAACGATGATTCCTCGCCGCCGCCTGGGTTGGGTATGGGAGGTGTTGGGTTTGTGGATTCGGACTTCGATTCGGATGAACCTATTCCATTAGGAGAAGAGGGGCGGGCAGCTTCTCGTCGACCCGATGCGCAGCAGGACGGCGGCGTTGCCAAATCTGTTAGGAAAAGGACAAAGAAAGAGTTACCTGTATCGGCCTATGGAATCCCGTACCCTTCGCTGCCACCGAGGGTGGTCAAAGCGATCATCGGCAGGAGTACAAAGACAAAACTTTCAAAGGAGGCACTGCAGTACATCATGGCAGTTTCGGAGACCTATTTTGAGAATCTGGGAGAGGATCTGGGCAGTTTTGCGAGGCACGCGAAAAGAAGGACGGTAGAGGAGGCTGATGTCCTGCAAGTTCTTAAAAGGTACGTTCACCCTTTGATCTTAGCCGATTCCGAGTGCTCGAGATATCAAAATGTATTGATTTGGGTATATGACTAATATACATTATTTCGGATTATTTACAGACATCGTTTACTTAATGATAAGACGACAGTATTTTCCCTAGCAAATCAGTATTTACCTAGAGAGTTGCTGCAGGATGTTAGGATCCAAGTGCCTAGAAAGAATTTGCCTAAACAGAGGAGGAGAAGGGCAGCAGAAGAAGATGAGGGTGATGATACGGCGATTGCGGAAGAGTAGGCAGCCTTTTGATGTTATTTGAGCAAGCCAACCTTTAGACTTCTGGGAGGGCGAGATGTTTATGCCCATTCTTTCTGAAGTCGGACCTTGTTGGCGATCTCCTTTGGCGGGCGACGGATCACGAGGTAGAACATGATTGTTGTGGCGATGCCGAGGGAGTACCTTTTAATCGATCCCTTGCATTAGTTTTGTTCTGGATTATATCGTGTAAATGCGGGCGCAGGAGGGATATTTGGATACGGCGTTCAGGGAGTGCGAGATGATTTTTGGAACATTTGTACAATAGGGCAGGATGGGACAGACTCATATGCTTGTTATTTTTCTGAAGACAGGGTTCTTACCAAGTGACAATGTATTGGAAGTGATTATTCCGTAGCGTGACTTCTGGGACTCTACCGATTGGTATACCTTTCGCCTCGCGGTCCATCAGACCCATTATTGTGTGTTCTAGGTGTTTATCGTCATATTAGCTCTATCAACTGGTGCCCTATAGAGAGGACTGAACATACCCATGGTTTCCTCGACAAGCACTTCCTGACTCCCTGTGAATTCTGCCATCTGCTTAACATCTGGAAAGTAAAATTCCCTCTTTTCAAGGTTATTATCCGGCGTAAACATATTCTTCTTTGGTGCCTCCCTCAACAATCCCTCCACCAGAACTTCAGCGGAAGGTAAAGCCCTCTCCCCACCCGCCTTCCACCGTTTCCTCTTATCCGCCATTTCTTTCGATATCCATCCTCGATTGATTAAAATTGTAGATGCGTTGTCCAGCGAACGGTCGAGAGGCGTGATTACTATATACCCATTCGTCCCGTCGAGCAACCTTGGCCCTACCAGCATTTCCTTATTATGCTGGAATACCCCGCGGGTCACGATCCTGCGGTAATCGAAATCGGGTAAAGCGGATTCATCGAGCGCGGGGGGTAGCCGTAACGGATCCCGGGCGGGGGGGGNGATCGCGGACGAGGCGGTCTTCGTATTTCGCTATTAGGTCTGTTTTCCAGTTTAGGCGGAAGACTTGCCAGGTGCCGAGGGCGAAGGCGGTGAGCGGGATGAGGGCGAGAATGAAGAGGCCTAGAGGGCGGTGTTTTTTGCCGGTGCGGACGAGGCGGGCGGGCTGGTCGAGGGCGGAGGTGAAGGAGGGGTCGTCGGCGGGTTGGAGGCGGGAGTAGTAGCGGATTGAGCGGGGGAAGGGACTCTTGAGGGAGATTGGTGGTTTCTGGGGTTTGAGGAGGAGGGTGGTGAGGCGGCGGGTGCAGGAGGGGCAGATTGGGGTGGCTAGCGGGTATGCGAGAGAGATTCGGGAGGAGTATAATGTTGGAGGTCGCCTAAGGAGGAGGGAGGGAATTCGAGGGACAGCTGTCCCCGCCATCTTTGCCAATTGACAGTATACTCGTCAGTTGAGGTCGTTCATAGGTATCGTGATAAATCGAAGGAAGGTTGAGTTGAGCATGTTGCAATTTTCGGCCGACAATGCCGATGCAACTCAAAGTGGAACCACTTGGCAACAAGCTGAGTAGCATTGGTAATAGTTAGCTGCAACATGGCCGTTCGCTCGTTCGTTCGATGACACGGTACGGCCTGGGACTGTTCGGCTGCCGTTTTACTGTCAACCATAATCCACATCTCCTTTCCGCAGTCGCATCCATCTCTTCTCCACGCTCTAACCGTTATTATACCCGAAAATATGACAGAATCGATCTTTTTCTCGGGGCGCATAGAAGAGGCAATAGCTGCCACCGTTGCTAATAGAAAACCACTCGTGTGCTTTGTTACCGATGATACAGACGACAGCAATGCCTGGGAGGAGCAATACCTCACCGACGAGGTGGTAAGCTTTCAACTTCAGGCTCATATACGTTGTTCACGATACTAACCAGACTCCAGTTATCAACGCCTCTCAAAGACGCCGCCATCACTGTCCGTTTATTAGCGAACTCGACCGAAGCCAATTACCTGAGCGCCTTTTGTGCCATCACGTCCTACCCAACCCTATTGATCATAAAGTGCGGCGCAGTCGGGTCCTTTCAAATATCGGGCGAACAACATACTAACCTCACTGCTTTATAAATAGGAATGGAGGAGCAGGGGTTGACGGCCTCACAAGTATTACCAACCCTATATCCAAAGAAGACTTTGTCACGAAAGTCCAGTCAACTCTCACAGCGGCCGCCCCTACAAGCCTTCTCGAAGGGGTGAACAGTAGCCCTAACTTCCCCGAAACACCCTCGACAAGTACGCAAGCAGAAACTCCCGCACCTGCATCCTCGTCCTCGTCGACATCTACTCCCGCAGCTAGTGCTAGCGACTCGCTCCCTGCAAACACACAATTTCCTCCAGAATCCTCTACAGCCCGACGTCTTGCTTCTATCCAAGAGCAACACCGTGAACGCATCGCTCGACTTAAATCTCAACGCGAGGCTGCCGAAATTGAAGCCGCCAAGAAGCGAGAACTTGCGCGTCGAGCCGACACAAAAGCCATGAATGAGGCTGCAGACTCTAAAAAGAACAGAAGCAACCAGCAATATGCTGAGGAACAGAAGAAGAGAAAGATGGAGGCTGAAAGGGAGAGGAAGAGGGTATTGGAGCAGATCAAGGCGGATCGAGAAGAGATGAGGATTAGAGAAGCGAATAGAAAGGCTATTGCCGCTGAGGCTGAAGGGTTAGTGAACCTGGATGAGGAGAGTGCGAGGGACGAGAAGGGGAAGGGGAAGGGGAAGGAAGTGGTGAGGGATGGAGACTGTAATCTTGCATTCAGACTATTGGATGGCAGCCGGATATCAAATAAATTCTGGGCCGATGCGACGATTGGGAAGGATGTGCGACCTTGGCTAGATAAGGTATGCTGACTTTTGGGATTTCTGAGTCTACTCTTCGATGTGCTAATATGGCCCTTACTGTAGAATCGAGTTGATGGGCACCATCCTTACAAACTAGTAGTCCAATCCGTGGGAATGCCTTCAAAGCCTCTTGACGACACCACACCACTATCGGAACTGGGACTCTATCCCTCCGCTATCCTGATCTTAAAGCCCATTGCCTCGTCCAGGGTTTCGTCAGCATACGCACCTGCTTCTAGAAACGGCAGGCAGCAGAACTTCATTTTTGCCCTTCTGTCCAGCATTTGGATTATGATCATGACATTCCTAGGATTGCATAATCCGGCGGCTAGTGCTCTGGTCGGAGAAGGCGAGGTTCGTGGGGAGAGCAGTAGTATTGCTAGCGGGACTGGCGCCGCGGCTAGCGTAGGAAGGGATGCGGTCAGGCAGAGGATACGGACGCTGCATGATGGAGATGGGGATAAAAGAAGTGCATATTATAATGGGAACCAGCTGGATTTTGAACCGAAGAAAGAAGATGAGGATGATTAAATCCCTTTGATATATATGAATGGGATCAGCAGGGCTGGGAAATTGTATTCTTGGATCCAAATGTCAAGGTCTTTTTATGGAACTGCAATTTGGCATGAAGGGCCTATAGAATTATATCGTAGTATAGCTTCTACTATTGCTTCTATTCTCGATGAAGAAAGGGAGCTTTGCCTTTACACTTTACCTCATACAAGTTTGAGCTGCAAGCTGCCCATACGCATGTTGTAAATATTGTGTTGTCGCAACTTTCATGTAACTATCCCTGCACACTCTAAAAATTTCAAGATCTTTCCCTTTTCGCTTGTCGCAGAACTTGGACCCTTAACAAACTTCAACTACAAACCTCTCTCACAGCCATTCCACGATCAGTCAAGATGGCGCCTCCACCGAACCGTCCCAAAAACAAACGTCCCCGCCGGCGCCATAGAGAATTCAAGGCCGTTCCCGAAGCCGAAGAAGAAATACTTACATCCTCGAATGGAAACTTGGCTGGAGTTGGGGACGATGCATTCAGCTCCAACAATGACTTTATCTCGATAGGCGGGAAGGATACTACAAACGAAGGGATTGCAAAGAGCAGAAAACGGAAAAGGGAGATTGATGAAGCTGAGGAAAAGAAAGTTGAGGAAGGGAAGAAGATGGCAAAGGATGGCGGCGACGATAGAGCAAATGGTAGTGCGAATAAGGCCTCGAAGAATAAGAAGAAGAAGGAGAGGAGGGAAGGAGGGAAACGGGACGATGGAGCTGCCACTAGTGAGGGTGGAGAGGAAGGGGCACAAGTCAATGGACAGAAGAGCAATGCGAGATTTATTGTGTTCGTCGGTATGTATTCACGTTTAAACTACATCCTTCAGATTTGAGGTTCGGTCTAACCCCTGTGGATAGGAAACCTCCCCTACGATACAACCCAAGAATCCCTATCCACACACCTAGCGCCAGTCAAACCCAGTTCAATCCGTCTAGCCACTCCCAAAGCCGGCTCCGCCCCCAATCCGAGATCAAGGTCTAAATCATCACGAGCAGAAGTAACATGCAAAGGTTACGCATTCGTCGAGTTCTCCGACGCGGGGAGGATGAAAACTTGTCTGCAGATGTTTCACCACTCTCTGTTCAACGGGAGAAAGATTAACGTCGAGTTAACAGCTGGAGGCGGCGGGAAGAGTGAGGAAAGAAAGGAGAAGGTTAGGGTTAAGAATGAGAAGTTGAATGAGGAAAGGAAAAGGAGATTCGAGGAAGAGAAAAAGAAGAAGGGTGAAGAGAAGAAAGCTGGTGAAGGTGGAGATGGAGAGGAGAAGAAGCAGGAAGAAGTCGATGATGGAATACACCCGAGTAGAAGGAAGAGGGTGAGGAGGTGATTTGGGTATCGATTGAAATGGTTCGAAGGCAACATATCGGCCAGTGTAAGATAGAAACAGCAGCATTGGAACTGGGGTATCTAGGCGTTTCAGCACAAGCAAAATTCATATCTATAAATTCTATATGGAACCTCTATTCAACACTGTACGCTCAGAATACTATCGGATATTTGACAGATTTAACGGTCTATAAGTTATAAACAGCACAGCAAGGGAAAGAGACGCAATCGCAAAGCGCTATCCTCGTTATCCCGGACCCATATCCCTAATATCCCCAACCCTCGGATAGGTGAACCCTATATCAGGATAATCGTACCACTTGGCGACATCTTCCCCTTCTGGGAGACCCCTCGATACCAGATAGGCTGTATCATTCGCATCGAAGAACTTTGGTGTCAATTCCCAATGAGCGCCTTCGCTGCATCCGTGTGCTAGAAGGCTAGGTTGTTCGGTTATAATGATTCCTCTGAAGAGGAAGTGCGACTCGATGGGGGGACTTCTTCTCCCTGTGGGTTTTGGCCAGCGGCAGTTTGGGTGGGCATGGTCGAGGTACGGGATTATCCTATTCGTATCGAATCCACCATGAAAATGTATTTGAATTAGATACTTAATACTTGTATTTGTAGCCAAGGTATAAAATATTATGATATCAAACTTACCGAACGGAGGTATGCCCCCAATATGGCATCAAGATAATTCGCCATTTTTGATCGTCCATACCAGTGCACTCCCTCGCTATTATCCCCCCGAGTCTTACATCATGATCCTCAAACGGCCTTACCAGCCATGTGGAAGGAAAGTAGCTTGCGTTTTTGTCATAGGTCAGGCAGTGATCCGTGTGCAAGTTCCTAATGGTTCCAACCCAAGTAGGAAAATAATACATATTGTGATCACTGGGATTGTAAACCCATATCTCACCGTTTAAGTTCCAGCGGTAAGCGAGTTGACTTTCGTCGCAATGGCCTACCCCGATGGGCTCGTTATGGGCGCCGGGAAGGGAACCGTCCAGCATGCAGATTCTTTGAGACACCCAGGGTATACTTCCTTGTTCTGAAGGGTGCAACTTTGTGAGAAAGTGTATTAAAGAGATTTAGGTTTGTACGCAGACAGAACAGTTTGGGCTTATATGAGAATGATATATCGATAATCGAAATGGTCCTGTTATAAAGAAATAGTGTTTTTCGCTTCAATTAGAACTCACCGATAACACCTTCCCAGTTCCAGGTAAATGTTTTACTCTGTGGCATTCGATATTGAAATGTCCTCCCTGGTGTCCAAAAATCATTCCTCCAGCAGCTGGGGGGAGTCGGGAACCTCGAAGCTTCCGCCGCTGCATCTTCTCCTCCACATGGAAGGGTCATTCGAGGCCACAAGTGGCCAATCTGTGCCATTTCTGTGCCATTTATCGTGAATTCTTCACTGGCTGCATAGTTTAATAAGAGGGCAAGGGGCAGAACTAGGCGTGTAGGCAAAGATAAATACATAGAGTACGAATTGAAGAGACTATACTATTGGGCTAGGTATGCATATATAAAGCTATAAATCTAAGGTCATGCTTTACAAATCGCATCAATAGATTAAGATCTTTTCTTTTATTTCTCAGCATAAGATCAGGGTTTATAACTTTTATAACGTTTAGTTTATTCAGCTTTGGTGCGGGTTACGCTCATACACGACTCCACTATATAAAGTACGTTAGCTTTGAATGTCTATTTTAGTAATCATGATAGTGTTGGAAGGGAGGTAAAGGTTGGCGCATATATGACTCTCATGAGACGCCAAAATTCACGTTCGTTAGCCCACCTAGTACATTTACTAACATTTTATATGTAACTAGAGGGCCATCTGTATTTTTATAGCTACAAAAATGTTTTACCGTGACTTTGCCGTCGCCGTTGGCATTCTATCCGGTCCGTTGTAGCGGTGCTGTTCATATACATCGCATCAAAGTTTCCGGAGAGTCAATCTGCTTCCGAAAGATTTCTGGGTTTTGCAACGAAAATCCAACAAATGTTTACTGGAGGAGGCTGGCTCGGCCCATGTTGCGGATAAGCCACGATCTTTTGCAAGGAAACGCCGTGCCGGATGTACCTCATTGTTGTAATTGTATGTACAGTTTATCCCTTAATCGTGTTCTTGAGCACGATTAGGTGATAGGTTCATTCTAATCCAGTGAAATTATATTACAGTCTTCTCCCATAAACTGCTAGGGAATATACCTTATATGTTTAGTTCCACCGGGAGCCGCCACCGGTTATTGAGTCTGCTGTCGCCATAGGTATCGCACCGAAGGAGTTTATATCCTCCACTGGAACAAACAATTAGTTTCGCTTCCCCAAACACCTGGCATTATGCAAGATTGAATGTTATACGTACTGCCACTTTCACCAACAGTTCCCCAAACCACCCAAGGCCCCTCCGGCACTCCTTTCTTTTTCCTCTTACTCAGAACCACATACTCTGTCGTTCTTGTCGGTTCTCCAGTACCCTTTACCACTTTCCCATTAATACCCTTTGTCAAAGTTTGCGTCGAATCAATCTTGACTACCACCTGTCGCACCGTGTCCTCGTCGTTCTTGCTCATACCCAACATGCCAACTTTATGCGATACAATCTTGGATTTGGAGTTGTAGCCGGAAAATTTCCATGAGAACTTGACGTTACCAGGGCGGGAGACAATGCGGTTGCGAAAGGTGTTGTAAAGATCTCGACCGCATATGTGGGAGAGGGTTTCAATATCGCCCCTGTAGGTCGCGAAGTGGAAGTGTTTAGTATAAATGGTAGTACGATTTGCATCCTATGCGAGTCCGTGGGCTGCAATACCTTGCATATGCTGTGTACATATTCCTATGCAGTGCTTCTGCGGAGGGTACAATATCGTTCCGGAAGAGTGGGTCCTTGTACCAAAGACGGGCTATTACACGACTGTCGTACAAAGATAAAAGTTAGATAGTGTGAAGTAGCGTTATTTGTAATTACTAGCAGATACATACGATACCACATCCTGCCATTTTATCTTCACTCTAACCCATTCAAACCTTAACCTGTTCCTTGTGTCTCCAAATATTGAAGGCCGTTTTCGCATGGGAGGTGTGATGAAGGTATCTGCCCATCGATCCCGATAAGCCGCCGCTAGTAGTGCAAATAGGAAGAAGGAACGGCGGTCATATCGTACGAGGTAATAATAATTGAGAAGCTTCATCTGCGACCTGACTGGTCTGCTGCTGTGTTCTCATGGATGGACCAATTGGTTCCTTCTCTTCCATTCTCTTGTAAAGTCTTTCCATAGATTTCTCTGCCCGTTTCATCGAGGAATCGTACCGTATTTGCGATTGCGGAAGGAGAAGACATGTCGGGCGGGTGAAGAGAAGTGCGACCGGGCGCTGTAAGAGGATGCGGTTCGAGAATGGCGGGAGGGACGCCATTGTCAATTAGAATGGACTCTGCAGTTGTGTTAGAGATTGTATAGGTAGTTAAACAATTGTAATTATATTACTAACCTTGCTATAAGGTACGCGAGTATTGGTTACCGTTGTCTAGTATCAATCATGTCGCTTGTCCCTGCCGCACTCAAGGTTTTTAAGACTGGCGAGAATGTCGTGATGGTGGGATGTGTTGCAGAGAGGTTGTCGCTGGGTAAATTTTTGTATCCTTTGGGTTCGCGGCCAGTCGGAACTCACCCGGATCGTTCGCAGGAGCTGCCCACTTTTGATTGAACAACGGTACGAACAGAGGGTAGCTCACGGGCCACTTCTATTTCTCTGGCCTACATGGTCCACATGCTACAAGGGGCAAGGATACAGCGACCGGCTAGCCTAACGGACGACGGGTAGATACAACAAGTCGAGTATACTGATACGAAAATTGGTTAGAGAGGAAGCTTGTGATTCCTTGGGGTGCCACTCTACACTCGCTAGCCAGCAGGATACAGCTTTTGGAAGCACGAGTCTAAGATGGGAGCATCTTTTAGCCTGTGATTGGGGGCACGTCATGCAGGCAGACGCAAGATAACAACTACCATTCTGGCCGGCTGGTTGCAAAAGTTGTTTATGTTTACTACTATTGCTCTTACAAGCTGACAGCTGCTGCCTCTTAACTTCTTCTGCTTTGCTCGTTGTTTCGTGCCAGCTGGATCACTGTCGATACCCCCAAAATACCTATCTGGCCTGAAGTATTCCTGGACCGCGCATTCTCCCTTTACAGTTCGCACTCGTTTCGCCCCTCCGCCACGGATGTCCCAAAATACTACGGGGAGAAGCTACAGAATTATTGTATCTTGCCGATTTTAAAGACGCTCTGGCTACCCCGTTACCGCCATACCTCGAGGAGCTTCGGCCTCCCGAAGAAGCTCTCCCTACCACAATTGATGCTGGAGAAGATGGGGTAGATGCAGGCATTGGAGGGGAAGGGAATGGAAGACTGCACCCAAGGATTGCGGTCGCGTATGTTTCCATTTCACATTTGGGGTGGGGACCCTGAACGAGTGTTTGCTAACAAAATGAGGAAAAAAATAGGTTGGGTGTTGACCGCCGATACCATAAATGGCTTATGCTTGCTCGAGCCGCATCAATAATGCCCTGCGTCGCGGGACTCCTAAAATGCCTTTCGGCCGGTTTTCACCAGTGGGAGGCCCGTAAAGTTCGGCTTGGGGGCCTTTCTAAAGGCAGCAGCGAGTTTACGACAGTTATGAAAGAAATCGTATTGGCTTCTGCCTGGGTATGATGCACCGTTCGCATTTCTGGCGGCCTGGCCCGAGAAATAAAGCGCTAAGAAGTGTTATAAAATACTTTAGACATTAGGGTCGGGATATCAGTGCTTCAGGTTTACTGACAGCCTTATGACGAGATGGTGGGTCTAATTCTTTCTTCACCTTGTTCGAATATATTTAAAACAGACTAACCAACGAAGGTGATAGGCTCGTCAACTATACACCACTAGCGACACTGGTACGATTAATCAGCATAACTGGGATCATTGCATATTTTATTTCTGGAGCACAGTATTGTTTGGGCGTTAGAAGCGATGTCCGTATGTTGTTGCCTGCTTGGATTATGATATATTGTGTAGGTTTCTTATTCCTCCATCTTAGCTCCCCACATGCATCGCTTGTTATAATGCTCCCGGATTCTAATATCATGAATGCGGGCATTTATAGACTATTGGAATCGGGTTTCATATTATTAGGTTACGTATCAGCGAATATAGGGAAATATCAACCAGCCTTACGGTCTTTTCTGGGTTATGTCTTGGGACCATGCTGGTTCTGTTGCAAGATTCGCATGCTAATAGAGAGCAGCCACCGTGGAAGGAATGGGAGGAATGGGTCACTGAGTTGGTGAGCGTTTGGTGGGACAGAGTAGTAAAAATGCCGCCGGAGCAGCGAGAGCTTTGAGATATCAGCGTCATGCTCGGGTTGAGACTGCTATGAAACTGATTCATAGCAATCTATATCGCTAGATATCATCAGGTCTAGAGAGACAGATTTTGGTGTATCTTGGCATGCGGGTAGCAGCATCTGCTACAGAAGGATATGAGTCTATGAATTGCTATGTTGACGTCGGGTATCAGTGTACTGGAGCCTCCGCAGTAATGGCCTATAGCAGACCGGGTTCTATGGACTAGATGTTCGCTGGAGTGTCATTTGCAGCTCTTGATTACTAGTATTCGAATTCCGGACTCTCATATGCTCATCAATGTAAGACAAACATACGCGTTTTCCACACACCGCCTCCCACAGCCAAGACCTCTAGAGCAAATCGATATCGAGTTTAATTTCCTTCTTTGTAGCAAAACATTTTTTGCCAAATGAGTGTCAGGTAGTTTCTTCGAGAGGCCTATACTTGCATTTGCCTGCTCAGGCTTGCGACAACGTTTTAGTACGTACCGATAATATGCCTATATGTAAGTTTTTAGAGGATTGCGTAAACGTAAGCGTTTGAAATGGGCCGCTTTCTTTTTTTGTTGCCTGACGGACCAAATATGCCACCCAAAAGTGATTAGCCGACAAGGCCGCTGCCCAAAAGTAGCAAGCACTAATGCCATGTTATGTACTCGTGCTGCTGCGAATGTAAGTAAGTCGTTACAACGGGGCATCCCCACACTATCAAAGACTGGTTTACTACTCCTGCCGCTGCTGCTGCATGTATGTACATACCCAGTATTATTACTCTCATCCATCCCTCCATCCCGCCCGCCGCTCTGCTTTTTTGTCCACCTGCTCAGCTTGTTTAGAAAAAAAAAGGGAAGCAAAGCAGCAGTGGTGGTTTTGGAGAGTTATCCATCCGTACATCTCGGAAACACCATCACCCTGACCGTTTTAAGCGTGATCTCATTTTAACCTCCGTCCGTACCCTAGCTTAGCCTCCCCCATCTCCGAAGCCTTCCATATCCAGCCTTTTTCTTTAAAAAGGAGATAGAGTGAGGTACCACCTCCATTTCTTATTTACAATACTACCAAAGTGGCCTTCCACACTACAGCCCCTCTAGCGATGGCTTACACTGGGCCATCACGAAACGTCGACCTGTCAAAGTATGTTGCTGATAAACAGAGCTCGACCTTAGCATTACGGACATTTGGTTGTTGACCAGTTGGATTTATAGGACAGAGTCTGAGCTTGCCGTGAATATTAGAAAAGCTACGAGCATTGGTATGCCGCTAAAGAGATCCCCGCTGCTCTCCTGAAAGAAGGAATTACTAACATGGAACGCCTGTGGAATCCTAGAGGAAACCGCTCCAAAGAGTACGCCCTTATCACCCCAGCCGACTTGTTACATGCCGAGCACCATAGTTATTAGCAGAGGAACGTTGGCTCTAATATACCCCGACTATAGGAAAACATGTCCGCAGCTGTATCGTTTATACTTGGGACCACAAGTCATCGCAGTCGTTCTGGGCTGGCATGAAAGTGTAGGGCTAAATCCACAATCTAAGATATTTGAAGCGGACCCTGACAATAGTGTACAGGCAGCCCATTCTTGCCGACGAAATCCAGACGTTCAAAGCCCTCCAGTGTATACACAAGGTTCTGCAGGAAGGTCATCCCATCACCTTGAAGGAAGCTCAGCAGCATACGCAATGGATTGAAAGTCTCACTCGAGGTGTTAGTGGGGAGGGACTTCGAGGTAGGAGAACTTGTGCTACGGTTTAGCAGGAATAGCTAGATCTAACGGGAATGTGTAGGATATGGACCGCTTATCCGCGAATACGTATACTTCCTCTTGAAGAAACTCCAATTCCACCGCCATCATCCGGAGTTTAACGGTACGACACTTTTGCGACTTTCGACTTTGGGGTCACACTAACTTCGAGCGCTATAGGGACCTTTGAATATGAGGAGTACATCAGTTTGAAGACAATCAATGATCCAAACGAGGGGTATGTTACAACTGTCTTCCCCGCATTGGGTGCGATATTAACAGTAGCTATACAGCTACGAGACTATCTCCGATCTTGCGACGCTTCAAGACCAAATCGACACTTTCCAAAAGCTTATCTTCGCACATTTCCGACAAGGGACGAATAATGAGTGCCGGATATCCGCATTGGTTCCCCTAGTGCACGAAAGTTATGGAATCTACAAGTTCCTAACTAGCATGCTCAGGGCAATGCATTCTAGTAAGATGACATAGTGCTTTGAGGGAGCTTACCAAACGTACTGACTAGATTGGATTTTTAGCGCTCGGTGACGATGATGCTCTTGAACCCCTACGAAAGCGATACATTTCTCAGCACCACCGGCTCGTCAAGTTCTATTATGAATGCTCGAATCTGCGATACCTTACTAGTCTCATCACCGTTCCGAAGCTGCCAACCGACCCTCCGAGCCTCATTGGCGAGGATGACAAGCCTCCCGCGCTACCTGCAAGGCCGGCGAATGAAACTCCAAAACCCGCCTCCCCTTCTCCCCCGCCTCCGATCTCTAAAAATGTCGAGCCACAAAATATTACAGACTTTTGGTCGACCCAAGAGGCCCAAAATCAATTGCAAATGCAACAACAGAGAGCTTACGAGGAGGAACAGAGGCGGTTGCAAGAGCAACGTGAGGCGGAGATGCGGCAGCAACAGCTCTTGCAGATGCAGCAGCAGAGGGATTTCGAGGCCCAACAAGTCGCTCAAGCCGAGGCACAACGATTGGCTCAGGAGCAGTTGCTACGAGATCAATACAGTCGACAGGTGCAGGGACAGCTAGCCGAAATGGAGCGAGAGTTATTGAACATGAGGGGGCAGTATGACCGCGATCAGCTTCTCCTAGAACAATACGACAAGAAGGTCAAAGCTCTAGAGATCGAGCTACAAAACCTCCAACTAAACGCCCAGCAGGCTTCCGCATCAAAGGATGATCTTATTAAGACATTACAAGAGCAGGTCAATCTGTGGAAGAGCAAGTACGAATCTCTGGCCAAGCTCTACTCTCAGCTTCGTAATGAGCATCTTGACCTCTTGCAGAAGTTTAAGGCTGCTCAGCTCAAAGCTGCGTCAGCACAGGAAGCGATTGATAAGAAGGAAAAACTTGAGAGAGAAATGAAGACCAAAAACTTGGAGCTAGCAGACATGATCAGGGAGCGCGACCGAGCAATCTTTGATCTTGACAGAGCAAAGGGGGGAAACAAGGATGAACTCGAAAAGCTGCAGAGAGAGTTGCGGATGGCGATTGATAGAGCGGATGCTGCCGAGAGAACCAAGGGCTCTGAGTTCTCTTTGATGATCAGTAAGCATAATAAAGAGCTTGCTGATCTAGAAGAGGTCCTCAAGGTATGTTGACTTTAATATCTGAATCTATTACATTACTAACAGTCGTAACAGTCCAAACAACGCCAGCTCGATGAGATGTCGTCACGCTTGAGGGACGGAGACAGCGATCTCGAAAGGCTGCTCCGAGAAAAGGAAGAAGAGCTTGACGTTTTGCAAGAGGCCATGGACCAGACCCTTCTAGAAATGAACGACCTCCGGCTAGTATGTTCCCTCAACTTCTTCTTGAATATACGAAATTTTTATACTAATTAAACATTAGCAAACCCGTGAAACTGATGCAGCATTGGATGACCGGATTGAGGACGTCCTGCGCGACCAGGTCAAGAAGCTTCACGAAATAGTTGACTCGGTTCTTCAGAGTGGTGTCCAACGTGTTGACGATGCTTTGTACGAGCTTGAATCACCTATGCAGGCTGGTAACCAGAGTGCAACAGCAGCCTATCTGCTCTCGCAGCTAGAAAAGGCAGGTTTGAGTGCCACCGAGTTTGCAACTGCGTTCAACAACTTTATCGCAGACGGGCCAAACGGCGATCACTCAGCAATCATAAAGACCGTCAGTGTTTTCGCAGCCGCTATTTCAGATGTTCTCGCGAACGCAAAGGGTATCACTCGACTTGCTTCTGATGAGAAGAAAGCCGATGCTATAGTCAATGCTGCCAGGTTATCTGCCAATGCCACCGCCAAATTCTTTAGCAGTCTACTCTCTTTCAGGATCGATGGCTATGATGCCGACAAGAAGACTGACATTGTCCTTTCGGGAAATCACGACGTTCACCAAAACCTTCAGAAGCTCTCAAAACTCACTGAGGGCTTCGCACCAAAGGGTGGAAATATAGCTAACCAGGGAGGCGACCTTGGCGACCTCGTTGATAGGGAATTAGGTAATGCCGCTGCCGCTATCGAGGCTGCCGCCGCGAGGTTGAATAAGATGAAGGCAAAGTCTAGGGAAGCGTACTCAACATTCCCACTAGAGGTCCACGACTCCATCTTGGCATCCGCTATCGCCATCACAACTGCGATCGCTGCTTTGCTTAGGGCTGCGACAGAATCGCAGAAGGAGATTGTCGCCGAAGGAAAGGGAAGCAGCTCTCGAACTGCATTCTACAAGAGGAACAACAGATGGACCGAGGGTCTCATTTCAGCCGCTAAGGCGGTCGCAAGCTCGACAAATTTGTTAATTGAGACCGCAGACGGAGTCATCGACGGAAGAAACATCCCTGAACAACTGTATGTTTGCATATCATAGACATGGGGAAACTCTAAAAATACACTAACATGTGGTTTATAGCATTGTCGCATCCAATGATGTTGCAGCATCGACCGCCCAGCTCGTCGCGGCTTCTCGTGTCAAGGCTTCCTTTATGTCGAAGACCCAAGATCGCTTAGAATCCGCTTCAAAGGCCGTGAATTCTGCTTGTCGTGCCTTGGTTAAACAGGTTCAGAAGATCATTGCTGATAAGAACCAAGCCGAGAACGACGTTGACTACACCAAATTGAGTGCTCATGAATTCAAGGTTCAAGAGATGGAACAACAGGTACGTTGTTTTAATTGAATCGCACTAGAAGATTGCAACATACTGATCTATAAATTTTGCGTTGTTCTAGGTTGAAATTTTGCAGCTAGAGAATGCACTCAGTCAGGCTAGACATCGACTCGGAGAGATGAGAAAGATTTCTTATCAAGAGTAGAAGTAGTACAGTGGTAGGCTTGGATTTTCACAGTTGTATTTCAGACCATGATGAATTCACTCGTCTGTGTGATTGCCCATGTCCTCTCCTAACTGTGATGAACGCTCCCCTTCCCCTCAACATCATCTTGAAGTTTATATCTCAAAAAGCCATACTGGAGCCTTTCTTCTTTCAAAGTGTCTCCCTTCTCAGTACACCCTTTTGTGCACTGCCCACAAAAAGCATACTCAAAAGATGTCGACTTTCTTCTTTAGCCCCCTTTATTAGCCTGTATTTCCGTTCATTCGTTTCCTTTCTTCCTTGTCATTTGCACATGTAAAATTCTTGTTAACTTCGGATACCAGCATTTTTATTTGCAAATATGAACAAACCCTTTCACCTTAAGCTTATGTTTAGAGGAATAAACTTACTAACAACCGACTTTGTAATCTGCATGATGCTTGAATAGAGCTACTAATATATATTTAGCTATATCGCGAAGTTCGACAGTAGATCAGGAAGATCAGATACCTAAACAGGGGTGATACAATTCTAACTCCATAATAGAATTAATGAATCCAAAAACCATTACGCATTAACCTTCGTGTTTTTGTGACTATACAAGAATTCAGAGCGAAGAGTTCGAACAAAAAACACTGACACAAAATCCTCAGCTACGCGTATACGTGCAACGAAAGGGAAATACTCCTATTCATTCTTAATACCAAGTCCACTAGGGCTATGACACCATACGGTCCTGAAATTCGTGCGCACGCCGGCTTCCACTTCCATCTTGAGAACGATCAATATTTACCCAACCATCCATATTAGGTGAGGGCGTTGGCGGCAAGGGCCTGCCTAACATCTTTTCCGAGGATGGTTTGAAGCAGGCAACAGAGGCTTTGAGGAACCAGCTGCCCTCTTCGTAGCGCTCGCCCTGCCCATTACCAGCTTTGAATATGGCGGGTTCGATCACAAAGTCAACCAGCTCCCTCTCGTCTCGGTCCGCCTCCATCCAGGCGGGGTCGAACCTGACTACGTATGGATTGCGGACAGGTGGAGGCTCATCCGTTTGAAGGGGTCTTGCGAGGCTAGTTGGCCAGCTAACGGGGAATCTGAACTCGAAAGCCGCCCGTTGGCTACGGAACTCGGCCGAGAGCGAGACAGCCTCCTCAAAAATTTCGTATAGGTTCGCCTCGATCTGCTCGAGCTCCATTTCCGGGTTTCCACCCCCGAGCTCGACCAGGATCTCTGCCATTTCGCGGCATCTCTTCTTAACGCTCTCCTGGAAGTCGGAAGACATCTTGTCCTCGCCATAGACCTTGCGCAGGAGGCTAATTGTCAGGGTTCGCCATTTGTGGAACGCTTTCTGGTCGGGTGAAATCCTTGAACCTGAGGATACGAGAAATTTTAGTTTCATTTGTGCAAAATCGATAGAGTGTGGTTTTAAACGTTTTGACGGTATTAAAACTTACCTGAGCGTCCCACATCGTACTCCAAGGACAGGAGAGCTTCCGATGAAGCATGCGACAACCAGAGATCCTGTCCGGTAGACCGAATATGCTCCAAACCACATTTGGCAGGAATGCTTGATGCAAATACAAACTTGCAGAGTGTCAGGTTGATCCAACCCTGCAAGAAGAAACGACGTTTCTTGGCCCCTTTGATAGAGGCCAGGATATCGTCGATCGTTCCCTCGCCCATTGGGATCACCTGGAAAAATTCTTGCTCATAACCCGACGTAATCTTTGTGTCCCTCGCTCTGCGAAGCTCCTTTGGTAGCTGGGGTACAACTGTGATTGCCCAAGTCTGGACTCTATTCCGCATGTTTGAAAACTTTGGCTTCCAGTAACTATCGTCCCTCTCGGGAGCTAGCAATTGGGTGTAAGAGTCAATGTTAGTCTGTATATCGTTCATATGATTTAGATATCGGTTGGCCGTCTCAGTTTGCTTCTGCGTGAGCTCATAAATCTCCTTCTGTTGCTCTAGCTCCCTTTTACGATACTTTACGCAGCGGTCAGAGAGGTCTCTGTTCTCCCTCTCAAGCTCTCCAACTCTTTTCTTTAGTCTTTCATTTTCTTCGATTCGTTGGCGAGCCTCCTTTTTTGCTTTCCTCTCTAGCTCCTTTTTCCTTTCTTGCTCTCGCTGCATTTGCTGGTAGGCATACTCATCCTCCTCCATCCCGTAGTAGAGTAGGTTATTTGCCATAGTGCGGATACCCCTCGAAAGCATATTCCCTTGGGGTTTAGGTTGGCTGTTCCGGGGTTGCACTGGGTAACCATCCCGTGTCTCCCCCTGGAATGTATTAGGCTGCTGGTACGGGTTCAGTGAAGGAAAGCTAACTGGTGGCGCTTGCTGCCATTGCTGCGTAGGTTAGCTATGCATCCACTTTGAAAATCAGCGACATTTTCCGCAAACTTACTGGCGGAGTCTGCCTGTTAAAATCATCCGCGCTGGGATTTCTCTCAGTCTCCCTCTTATATTTGGCGATATGATCATATTCCGCGCGGAGTTCTGGTGATACCTCGGGACCAATGAAGCCTGACCCTATTTCAGAATATATGGAGGGATTGGTTGGAGGTGTGGGCGGGAGTTCATGGTTGTCATTCACCCGAGGTTTCCCTCCCACCTCCAAATAGGAGCCTGGAATTGGTAAACCCCTTGAATTTGAGCCTGCTTCCTCATTTTTGCTTGTCAGCTGAGTTTCAGGCACTTCTGGTGTTCCTTGCGGATCACCAGTCGTCTTATCTTCTGAGCGATTGGCCTCCTCTCCGTCTTTGGAAACATCGGCATCCGGTGGTTTAGGGGGGTCTCCAGAACCTTCATCTCGTCGCCGGCTTGGTGTCCTGGAACGTGAACGAGGATGGATTTCCTCGAGGTCCTCCGCTGGAGGGGGTTGCCCGTTAGGAGCCCGCCCTTCTCGCTCCCCATTTGTGGTAGTCCGCGCCGGGAGCTCGGGGGGCTGTTCAGAGAGATTCCCTTTGGGTTTACTGCTTGGATCTACGTAGCCCATTTTGCGAAAGTCTCTCTCCTGTGGTCAATTAGCATACAGTTTCGGATGATATGGAGGAAGAAGAACCTTTGATCTTCGACTCTTCTTCTTTCTTTTCTTTGGCGACATACTTAGAATTTTTGAATGAAATAATATTGCTTCAAAGCAATCCTTTTGTTAGTTTAGTCATGGGCGTTCTTAAGTCGGCGGGCTCGAGGCCGAGAATATTTGTCCACCCGGTAAAATGCCTGTAATGCCAATATTATATGACAAATGAGACGGCAAAATCTTCCTTGAAGACGAGCCCGTACCCCTATGATGGCGCGAGGTTGCCCTATCAAGCTCATGAGCCTCATCGATATGTAACACATCATGTTTTCAGCCGTGCTTAGATTCTCTTACGTATATATGATGGTGTAATTCTAGCGGGTGTTCTCCATGATAACCACATGATCCCGCAAACACGGGGTAGCTATAGACGTGGAGTGGATTTGGACCCTCAATGCATATGCAATGAGGAGAGATGGATCCTGAAACATAATATGCAGACGCATAAGGAACCGGCTGTGTGGGTCATAGGATTCTTGTAACCATTCATCCCGTGGCCGAGACCGTTATCCAGACCAAAGCTGAGGTTAAATTTCCAATTGCGTTCACCGCCTGCTCGGCTAGTCACCGACGAATCAAAGAGTTCCCGCTCCATTTGCAGCCGTGTCTCATTCGCTACATGCACGTTTGCTAAGGTCATCACAAGCGAAGAAGTTTTTCACGTATGTGATAATATCCGGCAATCATATAATGTCGCTCCAGCCTCGCCGCTTGCCGGGTTCTTTCGACAAATCCTTCCTGCATCGGCTCATAAGTCCTCACAATATTGAGCTTTCTAAATATAATACCCCTCCTCCGGTCTCAGCTCAGGGCTTAAATTGCTAGGCTATTCTGAGGAAATCTATACATATGTCGGCTCCGATAACAAACCTTTGAGCCTCGCTCGAGGTTAATTTGGGAAGGTGGGGTGATTTTGTGGAGGAGGATTCGCAAGTTGTCTAATTAACCGTCCGTCGCGGTCGCGAACTTCCACAGATGGAAAGTATTACGTGGACCCTGTGGATCTAGACACAGGTTATCTAAAATCGATCGCAGTTATCAGATCGCGCAATACTGTGTTCACTATGGCCATAGGACGGGGCTGGGTGGCAAGTTGGATTTTTGCGACAAATGTGTTGCATGATGTCCATGCAATATCGACCGGTGGCGCCAGGACCCACAGTACTTTCGTAGTCCAGCCTCACGCTATACAACAAGGCTGTATAAGCTTAATTCCTCAGTATCCAAGCTTTTCCACCTGCATGGTCTTTCGATTCCGTCCCCGGACTAATCATGGGTCAGCGGGGCAGTGCAATGCAAGTTTTAATATTTTCTCCGTTTCGAAAATCGCGCTAATAATCCATCGTTTATTAGCCTTGTGGTAGCGTGTTATGGCCATCTATGGGACCCCTGCTATAAGATACTGGAAGAGGCGGCAGAGGCTATTATATTTCACGATCCAAGTGGCTGCATGGCCAAGTGATTCATCTGACATTCGCAAACTTGATAAGGTTGCATCGATAGGTTTGGACAACTATGTTGGGCTAATTAAGGATCAGGCTGGCTGGACTAGCCCAAATGCGATTCGCAACTGCTCCATTTCTTGGGGAGCCGCACTCCAAATCTCAAGAGACTTATGCGATGGTCTGCTAGGCCCGGTATGGGGTCTACGGACTCCGCGCTGTGTGGGCAACTGTTATTCAAAAGGCTCCGAGATATAGATGTGATTTGAGCGCTGCATATAATTCTACTTCTAGACCACCCCATCTGCATTTCCTTACTTTATTTGTAAATCGGTAATATTTGCACGCCAGCCTGATTTCTCTTCTGTCTCTTTGCATTGGCCGAAACTTCTTCAATATCCAATCCCTCCAATAGAGTTAGCTTAGTTCAATATGCCAAAGCCAGAGTTAGTTGTCGGCATTGACTTTGGGACTACGTGAGGGCACCCTCTTGATAGTTGAAGATAATATTTACCTTAGTTCCTCTTGCTGACGTAGATGCCCCCAATAGCTACTCCGGGTTTTCATGGGCAAAGAAAGCTGGTCTCCAAGATATCAAACTCGTCCAAGACTGGGAAATCGGAGACGGCTTCCTAAACCCCACGAACGACAAAGTTCGAACCTGGATCTCCTACAAAGGACAGAGCCCATCCGGCTATGGCTACACCGCAGCTGCGAAACCCTGCAAATGGTTCAAGCTCCTGCTTCAACCCGATGCCTATGCTGAAAACTTTCAGTACATCACTGAAGCGAATGCGTCCTTGAAGCAGCTTGGCAAATCCGTTGACGATGTCATTACTGACTATCTTCGATGGATTTGGGGACGCGGCTCTAAGCATATCGAGCAGTATGGTGGAAGCGATTTCCGCACTGTGTTCAACATCAAGGTCATCTTGACTGTTCCTGCGGCGTGGAAGCCAATTGCTAAAGACCGCACATTGCAAGCGGCAAAGCGAGCCGGAATACCTGGTACTATTGATATTGTATCGGAGCCGGAGGCTGCTGCATTGTCCACACTTATGGATAAAAAGGAAAACGATGAGCTGAGAGTGAGTACAAACCATTACATTGAGATAAATTAAGGCCAAAACTTACCTATAATTTCCCTTTAGGTCGGGGACGCCGTAATAGTGTGTGATGCCGGTGGCGGTACTGTAGTAAGTATTAATTATTAATAGTGCATTCGTAACTGCCTCGCATTAGAATCTAATTTAAGAATATAGGACTTGATCAGCTACCAAGTCGAACAACTAAATCCTCTACGGCTCAAGGAGTGCGCAGTCGGAGAAGGTAAAGAATCCACTCGCAATACATACCTTAACTTAAGAACATAGGTCACTAACACCTTCATAAAATATGCAGGCGGCCTTTGTGGTTCCGTGTTTCTCGATCTTGGATTCGAACAACTCATCAAATCCAAGGTTGGAGTTTCAAAATACAACAGTATCAGGGAGAGATACAGGAACGAGATGATGGCGCAGTTTGAATACAGAATTAAGCGCCATTTTGACGGGAGCACCAATAGAGACTATACCGTGACCCTTCAGGGCGCCGGTGATGCGGATGACGACGATGACGATGAAGATAATGACCTTATTCTCGTCAAGGGGTATGTTTCTCAACTTTACAACTCCACGAACCATTATTCTATAGTTTCAAGAAAAGCGTATAGGACTCGATCGCTAACTAGAAACTAGAACCGCTCTCCGAACCGTTTTTGATACTGTTTGCACCAAGATTGACACTTTGGTAGCGAACCAAGTAAAGCAAATCAGAGCCAAGGGTATCCCAATTAAGGTTCGTCACTAATTTGCGCTGGCTACCTCTGTTCTCACAAAATAATCTAACCTCATACTAGACCATCTTACTCATCGGTGGCTTTGGCGAATCGTCGTACCTTCATTCCCGCCTTGATGGCATCTACAAGGGCCAAGGCATTAAAGTCTTGAAGACCCAAGGAGCGTAAGTCTCAATAAAATCCATGGCACTTACTCTGCCTCTTTAATTAATTTACGAGCGCCCGCGTTCTAACCAATTATTGTAATCTAGTTGGTCCGCAGTCTGCCGCGGCGCTACCGCCTGGGGCTTGAACAACGATGCCATCGTCTCTCGTGTGGCCCGTTACAGCTACGGTCAACCCGTATCTGTTCCTTTCGACTCTACGATCCATGATTACAAAGACCGCTATTTCGACGACGCAGAAGATATTTGGCGAGCGAACAATCAGATGGATTGGCTTATTAGAAAGGTACAGTATACTTACAAACATTGTTCTAAATAGCACTATCCTAATATATATCTGAAAACGCATAGACCGATGATCTAAAGGTGAATGGAGTAATCACGAGCTCGGTGTACGGCACCGTCCGTGAAAGCGTCCTAGAAAGCAGAGGAACACTCAGTTTCAGCCGAAACCTCTGGTACTGTGACTACGACAGACCGCCCCGACGGAAAGAAGACGGTAAGCTAACCCCTTAACTATTTACTACTAAAATGTAATCGGAAGATAAATAACTAAACGTTAATTCTAGACGTCGTCGTCCCCCTCTGTACCGTTGAGTTCGACATTGAAACTAGCAGAATTCTCAAGAACAGCCAAGCAAAGACAAGCCCGGCTGACGGTGCGGTTTACCGCTACTTTGTCTTTGCCATAGTGCTTGAGCTTGGTTCCACGCAGCTGACGTATTCCATCCGATTCGCCGGCGAGACCGTCGGGATGGCTAGGGCTAAGTATAAGGAAGACTTCGGCGATGACTAAGAAATAAAAATAAAAATGCATTTCTGCCTTGTGTTTTCCTAGCTTCGTATTTGGGACGCTGGCGTTCATGATCTAGTCAAAGTCTAGTTGTTAAATATGGCACCGTCTGGGTGGAACTATCTCTTACACATTGTAATGCTTAATAAAGGTTCTCCATAATGCTTTCCTATATATCATTAAATGTATCTATCAAGAGTTTTTAGCTCATACGCGATAATATTTCTTAGGTCGATGGAATCATATTATTTTAGTATATAGTTGAAGTAAAGTCTATGATTAACCCGAAAAGCTAGCGAATAAAAGAAAGCCAAGTCCAAAGCCAGAAAATTACATAAACGAAAGGTCAGATATACTGAGCCGACTCATAGCTATCCTCGTAGTTAGTTTGTAACAAAAGAAATGAACAACCTCAATGCAAGAGTAGGAAAAGGGAAGACAATATAAGACCCGTACACCATATTATATGCGTGAGAAAGG
>LDUD01000016.1:575469-586751 GCA_012184295.1 Dactylella cylindrospora
CATGAACAAGGAACACCGTGTACCAAGACTTCATTAAGGGGAGCTTGTGAAAGTCAAAAAATAAAGCAAAACAGAAATACATTAGAGAGGAGGAGATAAGATGGAAGCAAGGATGAAAGATACTGGAGACACAAATCTCCCATCGCCTCGAGCTAGCCACCAGTTCAAAATTCACACGCTATCAGAAAGCCGCACCACAACATAGTCACAGAGCCGACCAACGCTATTACAAAAATCACGATGCCCCCGTTGCCTTATAACTATGGTCGCATCCGTAGAGATTGATATGATAATCTCCGCTGGTTGCACACGCTAACATCATTCTGTGGGGATGGAAGGTAAGCAAAGAAATTGGAGACGATCCTTTTTGGTGGAGGAACGTCGAGTAGGGCTTCACAGTAGACATCTGAACGCCGCTAGTGTTCCACATCTTGATCTCGTGGTTCAAGCCGCCACTAAAAAGTCTGTATTAGTATAATGCTTACCGGTAAGCAGAAGAAAGAAAAACTTACGTAGCAAAGACAGGCGCATGCTCATGTACTGCCAGACTCCTCATACCACTCTTGTGGGCCAGTACATCTAGGAGAGCACTCGGATTTCGGATATCCCATAGTTTGACATCCCCATTCGTACTGCCAGTAACCAGTTCCCTCAACCCGCCACGCTGCATGTGCACTTTCGTGATCCATGCCTTGTGCTCTTTCCAGACTTTGACCATGGCGTCTCGCGGATCCATTCTTCGATCGTACACTCTCACCGCACCATCGCCAAAGCCAGCCACAAAAATGTTACCAGCAACTTGGTCGGATGTCAATGAAGTTATACAGCTACCAGACCTCGCAGGGATATCCTGGAGACAGACTTCGCGCGGTGCATCCCAGACTCTAATCACCTTCATGTCACCACCAACAAGCAATGCGCCTCGCCCTTGCTGCCACTCTGCTACAAGACCCGAGCTTCGATTAGATGGCAGGAGGTCTGTGAGAGCACGCCAAGCAGACACAAGCTCGATCTTTCTATCATCCTCGTAGTTCTTATATATCCGCACAACACCGTCTCCACTTCCAGTCAGAAGAAGCGCTACATCGTCTTCGTTAAGGAATTTGACATCCGTAATACGGGTGCCGGCAGGGTTTCCGTTGCTGAATTGATTGAGTCGATAACCCTTATTCCAATCCCAAACTCTAAAAGCATAATTAGCATATAGCTAGGTTAAGAGTATATACCATCGGATACTTACGAAACCGTGTCCTTGTCGTCAACAGAGACCATGTGCTCCTCAAATTGATGGAATAGTAGACGAATAGGCTGGCCGCCATTATTAAATAGACCGATCTGAGCATCCCACTTACCCATCGCCGCTCTTTCTTTCTGCGGCTGGGTCTCAGAGATTATGTGCTCATTCCTGTTACGGCGCCACAGCCGTTGGTTGTAATCTAAACTTCCAGGCTCGTCCGCCTCTGTCGGTTTCATTTGCGGTTCACGGAAATACTATTTTACGGCATTAGCTTGGGATACCTAGTATATCACAGAGAGCGAGAAGACATACCTCCACACTCCACTCAAAGAACGTGCTAGCAATCGGAATACTCGGAGGTTCCTGGTCAGTCCTAGCAACGAAATGCTTAGGTGTCGGTTGCTTCCTCTTGAAGTATCCGCCAAATATTCCACTATCTGTTTGCTTAGCCTCTCCAGGCAACTTCTTGTCACCTGGGACTTGCCGTCCGTTCGGCATGAGCTTGTTGGGAATTCCAGTCGGCGTCATATCTCCACCACCTCCCATTGCTAAATTCTTGAGCGAGGTCGCAATGCTAAAGGTTCTCTTGAAGGTACTCGAAAAGTAGCCATCAGATGCTGCAGAATTTGGTGACACAGGAGCTGACTTGGTTGACTGGAGTTCTGCTTGTGCGAGAGACATATCTCGATGCGGGCGAATCCTCAACTTGGAAATTTCATCAACAACCTCCTGGGTTGGCTCTCCAAGTGGGGATAGTAGCAGCGCACGGTGAATGTAGTCGACAATAATGCTTGCATTCTCCGCAACCTCGATGTAAGGATCTGCTGATAGCATCATTGTTGTAGTCCACACACTAGAATATATCGTCTTCTCCGAGACACCATCAATCCGATCCCTCAGGCTGGTGTTGTTGCCTCGCATGTGGGCAAGTTCACCCCTTAAGAACTCAAAGGCAGCGACAAGAAATTTGCTCTCGTATCTTTTGATATATATCGATAAGAAAACCACGAGTTCTTTCCTGACCATGCTGCTTCCGTCACCAGTAATGTGGATAGCAGCAGAAGCCATCTCAGCTTCAAAAGCCGAAATCTTCCCAGTTTCGTTGTCTGGAGTTCCAATCAATGTCGACATGGCGTACAAGGCCGCAGTACGAACTTCTGGAACCGGGTCGACAAGCATTGCGCAGAGCTTCAAATGTGCATCTTCCTTGTATCCCAGCCACTTAGCCTCAGGATAATCACGCCATAATTGTGACAAGCATAGACAAGCCCACTGCCTTAATAATGGATTCTCCGGCTCATTAAAATGTGCTAGACATGATTGTAGAACGCCAGGATTGATGCAAACCACTTGGCCCTGATGGAAACCTCTGCAGAAAATACTCAGGATGAACGCGCACATAGCACGATGTTCCGATGCATTCTGAATGGGTATACCCGAATTTGGAGTTAGGATCTGCGTAAAGTAGCTGTATCCATTGTCCTTCAATAGATCACTCTGACACGACGGATCCACAGCGAGTAACCTCGCCCAGATAAACACCATAACAGGTTTGAGTTCTGCGGCCGCGGATTGCAAGAGCTTGAGGACATATGGGAAGATGCCTATACTAAGGGCCAAATTAACCGCCCACGGTCCAAGGTCCAAAAATTTTGAGAGAAGAATAAGTGCTCTCAATCGATGAACCTGACTCAGAAGAACTTGCAACACGATCGGGAGTTGATCTGGCGGCTTTCGATTGGCGGTCCCTTGTGTCAGGTAAACCTCGAAGGCGGTAAGCTGCTCAGAGAAGAATGATGAGTGAATATACTCAAATTGGGGGCCGCCATCCTGCGCCTTAAGTAGCTGGGGTAGTTGGGAGAGCACTGTTTCAACTGCCAGGTCCCACGATTGCCATAGCGGGTGGTGGTGAGTGCTAGGTAACGCAGGCGACGAGACAGGATGGCATTGGTGTACTCTCATGATCCTCTGCGCCAAAAGAAAATTCCTGAAAAGAGCGGCAACCATCAAATCCTGCCTGAAAAGCTTCTTGAATAGCGGCCTCGGAAGGGTGTTCCAGGCAATCGTATCGGTAATCGCTGTAAAAATCCAGTTGAGCTCGCCCAACGGCGTCCTTCTCTCCTGGAGCCTACCCGGTATCTTGAGCGCCATCTCAAGAGTAACTGGGGATGGCAACGGGTTTTGTAGAACGAAAAAGCGAATAGCAATCTCGATCGGGGTCGTCAAACAGCACGTGAAAAGGTCTGCCGGTAGATCTGGATTCATTGGTAGGGTCTCCTTAGGGCCACATGCCGCCAACTGGATGCAGTCGGAGTATGACATCGCAGAATTAGGGTCCTTAGACGGATTCTCGCGGTTCTCCTGTTCATGCTTCTCCACAAACCTATTGAAATTGGCGACAATGTTCCCAGCATCGCTGCAGTCGTAGACGAACAAACTAGGTGCGCCGAGCCAGCTTTGCAAGTCGTACAATGAAATGGGAATATACTGGGTATAATTCTTATTAAAAACCCAGATTTCTCCACTGGCAGTCGGTTTCGGAACGCCATGACCGTTATAATGAAAGAGTATTCGCTCATCCTTCGCGTTTCTACGCAGAGAACAGCAGAACTTCTTTGTTTCCTCGACAGATGGATCCAGGTATTGTTTGTATCGTGTGCGTATACTGAGTGTTTCGTACTGCGACTGAAGGTTCTTTCCAATCATCTCAAGCGCCTTAGGGCTTGGATGAGCAGTAGTGTCCACCCAGCATTCGAGTTTAGCGCAAGGGTTCGTCTTAACAACATCTGTGAATAGATTAGCCAGCTAACTCCCCAAAGCGGTATATTCTTCGCAACTAACCCGGCGGGTCAACTCCTATGTTTAAACACAATACCAATGCCGCGGATACAGTCTTTAACCTATCCTTCATTCTCCATTCCTGAACAAATGTAGCATCCGTATATCTTGGTTTTCCACCCGTGTCGTGTCGCTTGTCGTTATAGTACATGTAAAACGCCTGTTCCAGCAGCTGTAGATATTCCTCAGAATTGTACTGTTCAGCGAAGCCATGCCGAAGCTGAATCTCCTGGGCAGTCGTCGAGTCTTCCTCCTCTGTCCAACTCCCCATCAAGTCGCCGTTCGTACCGTATCCATTCGTGTCCGGAACAACCCCCTGGCCAGCCATTACGGCGAGCGACATTCTCTGCGTTCGCGATTCTCTTCTTTGTAACGACCCGTTTCTTAAAAGCCCATTTCGCTGGATGCCGTTAACCTTTCCACCTGACAAAGTTCGCTTGAGGATTTGCTGGCTAGCACTTCCCTCTCCATCGGATTCGCCACTATTCTCGGACGTTGAATTCGAGCCTATAGCAGCATCTTTCGAAACCGATGTACGTGCGAGTATCGTTGGGTTTAAACTCCTTCTCCTAATAGAACCGGTATCTGAACCATTTTGGCGAATTTCAGTCGGACGTCGGGAAGGATCTTCGTGATAGCCGTTCGTCAGCCGACCGTTGACATTGCCATTAACAACGTGGTATTGGCTCGACATTCTTCTCTCCTGTGCCGCAGAAGTCGAACCGTTCGGCCGCTGGAGGACTGTCATTTTTGAAGGAATGGTGTTTAACGGGTAAGCTGGGAGTAGGCACGGCTACTCCCGAAAATAATTTAACGGCTTCGTCGGGTCCCGAAGGTGGTTTTTGTTACGATCGTAAGGATTTTTCGGCCGGTGGAAACAGGAAGGGATTTAGTACATGATGACCGCCGACTGAACAGGATTCGCTTAGCCGCGTGGTTTTGTTGGAATGGTTGGTTGCACTTTCCTCGAGACTCGATCGGGTTTTGACGATTTCAGGTGATCTTCGAGGAGCCAAGGAGAGTCTCGTAACCGTTGTAGGCGACAGTGGCAAAGGCGACGGCCGGTGTCCCCGTAGGATTTGAAATGTGATGAAGACGATGAAGGGTTTTCGGACCTTGATACTTTGATTTCTAAGTTGAGTTTGGAGAAATTGCACCTGCCCGTAATGTGATTAGGTTGATGGTTGGTGGTGGAATGGGAAGGGAAAGTGTGGCTGAAAAGGAGCTCGCGTAAATGCGGCTCGCTGTGAACCTTTGGTGAACGAGGTTCAAACCTTTGAGCGAAAAGGATGTGAATGAGCTGGCCCTGCTTTCCTTTGGACGCTCCTGTTCATGTGCACCGGAACTGCAGTTTTCTCGTCCAGCTAGGAGCTAAAGTAGCTAGCGATTGTGGTGGATGCAGCGCCCCCCAGCAGCCAAGGGGAGGCAGTCCAGCCGATGCAAAATGTACGCCAGTATTATTACTGCTGCTGCTTATTATGCTGGTGATTATGATGCAACTTGGAGTTTTTCCCTGTAGCTTGGTCCTTGCAACTTTCTACTTCTTTTTTTCGGGTCAATATCGACTGTCCTCACCTAGCTGTAAATGATTTTTCCAAACCTTATCCGGAATTTAGCGGGCTGTATGGACGTTGAGATGTTTGTCAGTGCGGTGTCACCATACTCCATGTAGGGTAAATTGAATGCAGTTTGGTATGTCCTTACTGCACTTCCATGTGACATGATGTAAGACTCCTACGTTTGTGGAACGAACAACTTCAGGCTATCGATAGCCATAATTCGAGATATTTCAATAGGTCCTGTTTGTTAGGTCGGTCAGCGCCTGATCACCTCATTCAGGCTTAGTACTTGCGGTAAAGTTATTGGAAATCCAAATTTATACAATTGTGTTTTCTAAATCATATACACAAGTGGCAGAAAGACGCTGCTGCTGTTCCCACAACCATCGCCGGCTCTACTATATTTTCTGATAACAAAAGCATACAATTGAAAGTCCCAACGATCTGGCAGCAGTACAATGGAGCTAAAGACACAAGTGCGGAGTTCTTAGGAATTCCTTTTGGACTTGTGGTCCATTCGTACCCGGAAACGTTCCATCCGACCGAAGGTAACCAACAAGAGACAATTTACCAATCCTCCTTTCCAAACTTGTTGAACTTGTCATGCAAATGCTATTCTCGTGATCCGTAGTCAGCCAAACCATTCCCGAAAGGATAGTGACCTCCATTCCATAATTTCATCAATAAAATATCAAGGGTTCCTCACCTTTGGCAACGTCACTCCATCAACAATGACGGAGTGCAACGCCGATGGTGCCTCCTTTGGCTCCTTGCTCAAATCTCCCCTAGGGTGGTACTTGTACTTGTACTTCGCATTCGGGTCATCGGAGTGCCATGGCATAGAATGATCAGTTGGGTGGGTAACGTTGACGCTCGACGAGGCGGTTGTTGGCTTGCTAGCTATAGATGATGGTTAGCGATTGAGAGCCGAATTGTCTCATGGAAAAGGTATCGACCGCGCATACCAAAGTAGTAACCGGAGACACCGAAGATGCCAGTCATGATTGCTCCCAAAATCTATTATTCCCGAAATCAGAATCCCGCCACGGTCAAGACCTAGGTACAGTGGCAATGTCCCCCATTCCAAGGGACTTACATATAACTCCGGGTTTCGCTTAGCACCCTGCTTGAGGGCAGCGGATGAAGCAGAGGAAGCCATTATATCGATTTTTGCGTATAGCAGGGCGGAGAGATGTCAATTGGCGATGTTCTAAGGATCGAAAGTCGGAAAAGTTGCGGGTGAGTTATGAAAGTGGTCTGATAGACTGACCTTTGTGCCTTATGATGAAACATTCGATGCGCCAAGCCTAACCGCATTCTACAACAGCCCAACACATGTCATCCTTAGCCCCGCTTTTGGCATCCTCAAATGCATATGCATATTCCTACCCGCCTCGCGTCTGGCCATAGACCTTGATATAAACATAGCGGCTGGCAAGGGAAATATGGACGAGCAAGGGGAACCACAGCCAGCATACGTTGCCTCCCCGGGTTCAATTCTCAACGTTGATAAACCATTCTATGCCAGTATTGCTATTGCTCCTCGAGTGCTAAAGTCAACAATTACCATCCCGCCTCGATCTGGAAAAGCATTCATCGTTGACGCGACCGATATAATTCGGTTCTCAACACCAAAGGGGCCTCAGGTTGGCGATTTAAACCTCTGGAGTGCAAACAATCCACGTGAAAGATTCTGGGCATCTCGCACGAGGCAGTTACACGCTAGCCATGTCACAACATATGATCGGCTATGGAGCTGCCTTCCATATTTGAGACCGATGGTAACGATTATTGGTGACTCTTTAGGGGACTTTGAAGTCTCAAGGTGGGGAGGCCGGTGCCACGACCTTCTTGGTTGGTATCAACACTATCTTGTAGTATCTCTCTCAATTGTGCATAGAGCAGCAGCTTCATTCTCAGCCTGAACAATGTCCTGCCCGCCACTGTCAATTGAAGTTGGCGAGCATTAACCGTATGCTTTTACAGCCTGGAATATTGCTATAAATTGCTTAAGTCGGTGCACTAGCCTCCCTCAATAATAACTGTGCTAACTCGGGTTGGTTGGTGGGAGGCTACAGGCACGAGATGTGATCCATATGTCAACAAAATGCTCACGGGAGACGATTACGATTTCCACTGCCACTCAAATTTAGTCAGATCCGTTCTGCCATTCGGGCTAGTGTAAGTCTGGTGTTTCTACACAACGCTCTCATTGTGAATTCATGAAGGTGCAGATGGAGGAATATAAACTCATTGATCAAGCTGCCCACAGTGAATCTGATATACATGATGTCCTCAATATCTTCCAAGTCACGGGCCTCAACAGCGTAGGGAAATACTTTATGGAGGCCTCTCCAGCTAAACCAGGCGACCACATTGAAATGTTTGCCGAACAGGACTTGCTAGTCGCACTAAGTACCTGTCCCGGGGGTGATTTGTCAAAATGGGGATGGGCCGAGGGAAGCTCGGGTACCAAAGGGAACAACGGGATGCTGGAATGTTGTAGGGAAATTAAGGTTGAAATATTTGGAATAGACGAGACTGTAAAAACGGACGCGTTGAAAGGCTGGGAGGGGCCGAAGCCGCCAGAGTATAAGGGTATGCACGGGATGAATGTACCAACCGGAGAAGCGCTATGAATCTGCACATGGGGAAATCTGCTCTCGAGTATATAGGTAGTGTATAGCTTATGGTCAGCCTTTGAGTTAGAAAAGTTAAAGCCAAGAAGCAATATTCGATTCAATTTTTTGATAGAATCAAGCTTGGACCAATCTCTCTCCTAAGGATCATTTATCTTCGCCCTGCCAATGTGAACGCGTCTGCTGGAACTTGCCGTTATGTTTCGAGCATGCTTATAGCTAGGGCTGAAATCTGCACATTTGGTACAGAATATTCGGGCAACCCAATAATACATTCCAAGCCGACATGCAGAAGAGAGAAGACAATGATTGGCTCTGCTTTTGCTCGAGACGCGACCAAGGTTTCCATCTCAGAATCGAAGGAAAGTCTTGCAAGTGAAGCATGGGTGACACTCCTATCTTTTGTTCACGAATCTACTAGTCACCTCGTCCAATGAAGAATTCTTCACATATCAGACGCGACTTTGAAACTAATGTATTAGTCCCGGCCAGCTGGGACTAGGTCTTCGGAATACATCGCTACAAGGCTATGCCTGCGAGGATTATGAGAAGCTTATACGATCTTAAGCTATTTCTCGCAGTAGTATAGGCTCAATATAAAGTAATCTGCTGCATCCTGGACGGTTCCCGGGGCCAAGGTTCAAGAATGAAGCTCTCAACAACTCGGATTCAAATTGAACAGCTTTGGCTCGAAAGAAACCCCACTCAGATTAAGCTTTACGAACCCAACCCTAGCAATGTATATGCGGTTTTGTCTATTGATTCAAGCGAAGGTATCCGATTGATGGAACCGAGCGTTCAAAAGATCGGGATCCGATGATCTTTCTCTTTCTCAACCCCCACGGCATCCTCGTTCCTATATCGCAACGAATGAAAGTGATTCTAGAAAGCCACACATCTAGGATACATGTCCCAACAATAGCTCAAGTTCAAGACGAAAAGCTGAAAAGCTAGCCAACCTATCGCATATTTTCTCGTATCTATGTCTACCAAAATCGCCGACCAGACGGATTACATCATGCATTAAATTATGCACCTCAAGAAACTGGTCTGTTTCGTTTTCTACCCAATCCTGCTTGGACTCGCCCGATGCAACCCGACGCGGTGGGTTAACTCCAAAACAATCCTTTCCCTTCCTGCTAGCCTTTCAATCGAAAAATCGAAGCAAGGTTATGCTTCTAGCTCTTTGCCCAGTCGTTTAGAGAGCTTGTGCATCTGCAGGCTGTCGAATCAGGCAAGTCGACGAAAGCAAACGGAATTTTTGGTGTTCGTGACCTCGTGAAGGACCCACCGGGTTTGGCCGCATTTGGAGGTTACCCGGAAGCAGGACTGGGTGATTGGGTGGTTCTCGTTACCCCTTGTTCCTGACGCTAGAGACACTTTCGGAACCACTCTGGTCGGGTTTTCTCAAACACCACAAACGAGATTAGGGGGTCTTCCTAGCTTCGATTGGAAAAGGGCTTTGACGATGTCTAATTTCCCAGATGTCGCAATGTGACGAGAAGTGCCGTGAGGGCGCGAAAAGGTGGACGGGTAGACAGTGTCTATTTTTGCTAAATTGTGAAACGTCTACAAGTTTAACAACGGTCGATGGCTGGCGAAACGTCGAAGCATCACGAGGTGCATTTTGTGCGCCTTCGGGCCTGTCGCTACCCATAACGACCCCATGACATTCTTTCGCGCACGCAACCGGGTTGGTTCCTTATCAAATGCATGAGAAAAGCGAGAGGCAAAAAGCATGGCCTTATCCCTTCTCGTCAGGAGCCCTTTTTGAGAAAATTACCCCTTCTGTACAGAAAAACAAAGGAGACAAAGCCAATAGCGCGTGGTTTGTTTCTGAGCATTTGTGTGGGTAGCACAACGGACATTCCTTCCTGATCACAGTTCCCCTCCCTCATCGACATTCATTTACTATTCATAGTAGTGCCGTAGCAAGTGGAAGAAAAAAGAGAAAGTGAGGCACCGTGCAGCTGTTGTGCATCGTTGGTTGCCCTCCATCTTCCGGCTTCTCGCACCCCACACTCCTTTAGTCCTTTCTTTCATTGTTCCTGGTAGACGCCACCTTTTCCAGAGTCACTCGCTCATTACTATCTCCCTAAAGTTTGTCATAGCACTCATTTTGGACTTCTATTGTCCCGTCACTCCTTTTTTTTCCCCTGTTAAATCCGCCCACCAATATAGAGCTTTGACCTAATCTACCTCAGTTGCTGAGAAATAGATGACAGTGTCGACGGCATTTATCTCATTTACGTCGAGTTAATTGCTTTAATACATGCACATATACACTTACCTAGAGGCTCTTTAATCAACTTCTACTCTATCTCGAGTAAAAGCTGCAAGAGGAAGGTCGCTGAAACGCTCCCCACTGTGCATCAATGTGTGTGTTCTGCTGCTACTGCGACTAAACGGTTCTTCCGCAAGCCTCGTTCGATTTTATCCGCACGCAGATATCTTGAATATTCTCATTCTCTCTTCTACTCAAACACTCAGGCTCTGTATTTCCTCTCGCCCACCCTCCGCTATTCTTATCGTCGTTTCCACAAAAAACTGAAAGGGGACTTAGTTTGGAGCAGTAGCAACTTTAAATTTTTTTTTTTTTTTTTTTTTTCAAGCCCCCATAGTTGGAAATTTTGGCGGTGGATCTTCCACTTTTATATGGACTCTTTTGTCTAATTTGATTGGCACCTCTTCCTACCCATTTTTTCCCTTTCCGTCCTTTTCCCTTCCATTTTTCTTCCTTCTCGCCAGTCTTCAAATCAAATCTTGTTCCCCTGGCTCGGAACCCACCACTTTCATTCTCCTCCCCAATCCTCCCCCCATCCTCATCTCCATTCTTTCATCCTCCAACCATTTCTCTCCTCCTTTTCCATCAAAATTCCATCGACATTCCTTTAACCACAGCAAATAATCACGGTCGCTACGACTAGATAATACATTAATACCTAGGGAATCGACATTTCGAAAAGGGAAGGATAGGGTTCAACCCGAAAAAAATAAAATAAAATAAAA
>LDUD01000016.1:586774-600918 GCA_012184295.1 Dactylella cylindrospora
CGGAACAATCAATAGTTGGGTTTCCGACCGTTTCAGGGATAATTTCGCCGTTGGAGCATTCTGCCGACAGACAAAAATAAATCGCACCAGTTGATTAATTCCACGACCTTTGCTTTCGATGAATTTGCAAATGAAATAATGGCCTCGAATTCCAACCTATTTGGTGGATCTCCCACCCAGCCTCGGTCTCCCACCGGCGGCTTTTCCCTCTCCTTGGCCGATATGCCGACAGATGATAACGACAAGCATTCAATAATTAGCAGTCGCATGACGGATATAAATAGTGAATATGGGGATGAAAATGACCAAGTTCCAGGTTTGACATCAACGCCGGGTTCTAATCGAAATTCGGCTCTGTCATCCCTACACCCACCAACGGTTGGGCGACCGAACACTAGAATTTCCATAGGCGACCCGCAACTGGAAACTGCTTTTACGACACGGCCTAGTACTGCCGCTAGTGGAACTACTGCAAAATGGGGCAGCCGACCAAGATCTAGGGGAGCGATCACGCCTGGTGGGGGCAGTTTTAGAAATTCTAATAGACCGACGAGTGCTGCAAGTAGAACTCATGTGCCATCGCTTACGAGTCACGCTTTCTATAATCCCATGAGTTCCGCGAAGCTGTCGGCGCAACGAGGAAAGGTCTCCGAGGAAGGCGATCGGCCAACAATTCCTGGAGTTAATGCTCCTCCTCTCCCAGAATCATCGGTTCCTTTAGAAACTACAACAACGGGACTTATCACCCAGTCCCGTAACTCGCTCTCGCAACCACCTCACTCTCCGGACAATCCGTTTTCGCTCCATGGCCACCCACCCATCATCCATCACGGAAACCGATCGACCCGAACTTCTCTGCAGGCCCCAAGTGAAATGGACGAGACGAATCCGTTCAGGTACAGCCTTGGTAGAGCTATTACCGGGTCTCCAACCAACCAAACCATCACCTCTGCCTCGCCTCTGAGAACTGGCTCGAGACGGAGCCGACGAAGTAATCTATACGAAACCACAGCAGACAATGCAAAAGAGGAACCAAGGGAAACATCACAAGCTTCAACCGCTTCCCCGCATAAGGCTAACTCCGAACCGAAATCATATGATGGAAGGAATTACCAGTATTTTCCGGGCAATACCCTTTTCTTTTTTGGAGGTCGATGGCAGACCGCTAGAGATGCACCGATGAACGTTATGACGGGTGTCTTGATTCTCATCCCGGTTGCGCTTTTTTTCGCCTTCAGTGCCCCCTGGCTGTGGAAGAACGTCCACCCAGCTCTCCCTATCACCTTTGGATATGTCTTCCTTGTGTTGATAACTTCCTTCGTCAGGGCGTCCGTTACCGACCCCGGTATCTTTCCCCGAAACGTTCATCCGCTTGAGTATGAAGAGGGCGAGGATCCACTCGCAGTTGGGCCCCCAGAAACCGGATGGACCATGATAAAGCCAAACCACCGGAAGAATAGTCAACCTCTTGAGGTTCCAGTCAAATACTGCAAAACTTGCCGCATTTGGAGACCACCTCGTTGCCATCACTGCAGAATCTGTGATAACTGCATCGAAACCCAAGATCATCACTGCGTTTGGTTGAATAACTGTATCGGTCGCCGCAACTATCGATACTTCTTTACATTCCTAGTTGCGACTTCTATTCTCAGCTTGTATCTTGTCGGCCTCTGCCTTACCCATCTGCTGCTATGGGCAAAGTGGAACGATGCAAGCTTTCTTGAAGCTCTTCAGACTTGGCGAGTTACCTTTGCGATGGTCATCTACGGTGCCCTAGGATGTACCTACCCTATCGCCTTAGTGGGCTACCATGTCTTTCTCATGTATCGCGGTGAAAGCACGAGAGAATATTTGAACAACCAAAAATTCGTGCCTTCAGAGCGTCATCGTCCCTTCACGCGATCACACCCGCTTGCGAACTTTATCGCCGTTTTATGCCGACCGCGACCGCCGACGTACGTCCAATTCAAGAATAAACACGAGGTCGGCGATCAGCGATTTGACGCTAAACCCAAGCTCAAAGGCCGAAGCCCGATTATCGTTGAGGCCTCGCCTAATGTCAACGAAGCTGAGAGCGAGAGGGGTCGCAGCAGGGGTGTTAGTGATGCCAGTGCGCAAAGTGGTCAGGGTGGCGCCACTGTCGCTGCCGCAAGTCGGCCCGAGCCACCCACCACAGATGCCAGCGTTGGCCAAAGGATTCTGGCGTCCTAGGAGGTCACGCCGGACCAATACCAGCTACCGCAAAACATCATCACGAATCCATCACGGCATTTACCCCAGACGGAAACGACGTTTTACGATTCTTCACGCTCCTTTTCGACACGTTCAAATTTGCAGTCTTACAATTTTCAGCAAGATTTTATTACCTATAAAGTCAGGAATCTGACATGACAAAAGCACACGCGATAAACAATGTAATCTATATGGACCGGACTCTAACTCCTCATCACAACTAGTACCTACGCTGTACTTGAACACACATGTTCGACTTTTTTTTTTTTGGTTTGTATCCTTATTCAACGGTTTATATATCTTTTGCGGCGGGCAAGCAGGAACTTTTAGGAAAACTTTCGAAGCTTTGGAACCTCTTCATTCTTGATCACAAAAAGAACATTTACATGGAGTTTTTTTTATCCTTTCTCCTCGATAAGCGGGTTAATATACATATTTCCCCCGTTTAGTTTCACTATTCTTTTCTTCGTCTTGATCTTTTATACACTTGACAAAACAAAAAAGCTGGCGGGAAGGAGCTAAAGTTTACCCTTTTTACATTTCACTTTTTCTTCCCTTTTGTTCTTAGGAGGCGTTTGAGATTCTTTTTCTCGATGTTCTATTCTTGTGTCCATATTGGGATTTTTTTTTTTTTTACTCCGGACTCCTGTTATACTACATGTATTTTTCTGAATGGTACGGATAATATAATTCGTGCGGGGTAGTGAAGGGGTTTATTGTGCTATATGGATAGTCGTATGGGATTTAGGAGGACTGGAGGGGCCTATAGGGAATTAGTGAACTGAGAGCAATGATATTGCAGTATATAAGGAGATATTTCATTGTATACCGAAGCTTAGAACGTCCATTATACTTTAATATTTGCGATGTATTATTATGCTGTATGATACCCGAGACACAGGCAAAGTGTCAGCTGCCTCTAGAGAAGAGACTAGACCCAGAAGTGTCTCCGTGTCTCCAATCGTTACTGCGTATAATGGATACCCACCCAACAGTGATTATAAGAATTAATCCACCAGCTTTCTCTACGCCTCTAGGTTTACACTTAGCCTCTGCCATGCTGTCGATTGCCTCCCCAAGTCTGCTGACCAACGGATCTACAATGGATTGAATGTTGGTGTCAATGATGTGAGCCGTGAGCATAGATGCAGGCTCGACACCGTCCAGCAAACCACCAGTAATGTGTTGCACAATGTTGCACGCTCCTCATGATATTTACTTACTTACATGCACCCCCCTGCACGGGATGATGTCAATTCCGCGAACCCTACGACCTTCCAATCTCTTCCAATTGGTTCAAAGTCGTTCTACAATAATTATACTCCAGGTCTAAGCCTCCAATTCCTTTTCCATTTCATCGGCCAAGATTTAACACGATTGAAAGGAAAGAGCCCTACCAATCGGCAAACTAAAACCATGTCGGTAAGGGTTTTCCGAGGCTTTGGATTACGCACGCGACCTCTTTGCCTATCCGTTGATCGACTCGAGCGATCGCGAAGGTGGAAACGCCGAGGCAGATCGACCTGGAATAATCGGCTCTGGGGGTGGTCGAATGATGTTAAACTTAGAAACGGAAGGATGGGAGTCTGTATTCTCTTGCCTGCCTTAGCGAATGGTTAGCCGTTGGGGGTATAGAAGAGTTGCTATTGCAGTTGTTTGTTCTCCATGTTTTTGGCTGCTTCGCTTTGCAGAACCTAGTTGATATCTAACGGCGGCCTGCGTCCCCGAGACTACACCCATTGACTGGACTCTGAAGTCTATTCGGGTTATGCGGCAGGTATTCTTCCCCGGGTGTCCGGATCTAAGATTCCTCGAAATGCACGGGAAATAAAAAAATAAAAGGAAAAACCAGTAAATGCAAGCTTAAGGCTTCAATCGAGTACAGGGAAGACTAGGTGCCTCGAGACGATCAAGTTTCGGCACCTCTACCTGCTCGGTAAATATTTGCGAAGCCTCTCTTGGCCCCAAGTGGACTTCACCTAGGAAAACCTGCCATTGCCCTGCGGGTAACCGGATCCCCATCTTCATTAGGCATAAGTTTGAGGCAGCAAACTCGTACTTAGACGCTTGGAAAACTCTTGGACGACACGTAGAGTCTACAAATAATGACGTCTGATCACTTCTTGGAGAGTTATTCCTTTCGTACGACCGCCTCGGGTTGTAGTTGGTTACGAAGAGGCTAAAACGTGGAACAACAAGAGGGACCAAGGTTTAATATAAGATTGTCTACTTAAAGACTCTCGGACACCCCGAGTTTTCCTATTCGCGATAATAAATTCCATAAGATCGCTTTTTGGAGGGTTTAAAAGTCAAAAAAGGTTCCGGTTTCGAGCGACGGAACGTCTTTTTTGAGAGAAAGAGACGGAGGGACCTGAACAAAGGTAGCCTGCAGGTGGTTACACACACACGCGACACATACCTGGGTTTCCCACGTTTTCTTTTTTAACTTCTGCCAAACAATACCAAACTCGGCAACGCATTCCAGGCGAGAGGCTACATAAGGAACACCGCCATAGCTTGCTAGCTGCGTAGTACTTTTGCGCGTCTACGGACATACGACCGTATAGGGAAATATCCTCGACATACCGGGCGGACAAAAAACCGTTACCAGTAAAGTTCTAGAAAAATTCAAGTCTATCCCGGGGACGGGTCGATTTCAAATCTTTCACAATAGCACCATCGGGATCAGCTGAAACCATGACAAATCCACTGTTGAGACTTTCATACGCAGCGTTGCTGCTTTTGGCGTGCGTTCGCACGGGTTGCGCCATTGTAACGTTGACATATGATATTGTAAATGTCACCGTTCCCGACCTTGTCTTCAACCAGACGAGGGGATCCGACGACGAGGTTCTCGTTCAAGCGCAGAGACTGCGACAGGGGTTTAGATTGGAGATTGGTACACCGCCGCAAACGGTCTGGTTATCGCCTTCGCTTATTCTTGACGATATCATTATTCGAAATGCCTCGAGTTGTTATGTCGGTAATACGAATATCGAGAATCCTAGTGAAGTGGAGTTGAGAGAGCTGCAACAGTGCGAGTGGGTTTCTCAGGGATTGTTTAGGAGTGAATTGAGCAGTTCGTTTGTGGATGAGGATGATTCGATTAGGGTTCCGCCGACGGATTGGAGTAATTACCGTGGATCTGGTCGGTCCCTCGATGGTGATATCCTGGACGGAACGGAGATTAGAGAGAATATTCGTTTCCCTAATGCGTCTGCGGAACTCGGTCGAAATAATTTTGACGATTTGGCGCTCCACCTAAATAGCGATAGTTACTACACGCAAGCGCCAGGTTTTTTGGGATTGGGAGAGGATTCTGTCTTTCTCGATGAATTCTTTGACAATAACAAAGTGTTTGGTGTTTCTTTCCCAAAGGTCGATGACATTTTGAGGGTGGAAATTGATTTTGATGGTGTTAATACATCGAAATCGACGGGCGAGATATACTCTGTCCGGTTCCCAAATAGAGATGATGATTATCCATTCACCATAAGTGTCGAATCTATGGATATCGATGGTGAAGAGATTCTGTCTTCTCCTTTGAACTTCAGATTCGATATTGGTCATATCCCTGGCACTAAATTTCCTCGGGACGTCTTTTACAGATTCAGTAATCTTACTGGAGCGTATCACAACGAGCTCTATGAAGGTTCTGCGTTCGCGACCTATAATACCTCAGTTCCAGAATCCCTCTCAGACCAATGGAACCTGACAATCCGCTTCTCGAACGGCTATGTCACTAAAATCCCTCAAAGATACATCCTCCAAAACATTATAGCCTCAGATGACATTGGTCAAGACCTTCCCACCAGCATCTCCAGCATCACCATGGCCGAGCTGGCGGATACTTACGCCACGGGCCAACTCCTCCCGGGAGCAACCCTCGGCTACGAAATTCTCCAGTTCTCATACTTGATGATAGACTACGAGAGGAAACAATACAGCATTGCAAGATCCGTGCACGCGGATCGAGTCATCGAAGGAGCGGAAGAGGCAGCTCCGAGTAATACAGGGGATCCGCCAGCTGCCACGTCTAGTTCGCAATCCGGGGGGAACAATCAAAACGATGATACTGAAGATCCTCCGCCGAACGGTGGGAATGGAGTCAGAGTTGATGTTGGAGTATTATATTGCATGACGGTTTTGACGTCACTGGTTGCCACGGTTTACGTGTGGCTCGTTTGAACTTGCTGTTTTTTTTGGGGAGAAGGGGCTTGAGGACGTTGCCAAGGGGGTTTTTGTAGCGTTTTGATGAATTCATTCTTGGTGTTTATGATTTATAATTCACCATTCCGAGGAAGAAGTGAAGGGCTATCTTTTCGATGTTTTGATGTTTTAGGAAATCGATTTGGAGGATGGCTTGGCCGGTCAATGCATGGTTTTCGAAGGTTGTAACTCTATGGTACTGGTTTTGTGGTATCGAATCAGATTGTGTTGATAAAAAAGAGGTTCCAACAGACCGCCCTGCATAAAATATACCATGCATCTGGATTACTCAACCAGGTTTACCATCTCTTTTTCTCTGCAAGATATAATATGGGGAACAGCAACAAAAGAAAAGAATGCTGTATTATCAAAGCACCTTTAATAATTTGACTCACCAAAAACAAATATTCGGAGGCGAAAAAAGAGAGAAAGATAGGAGTTATCTACTTTTACCCAGGGGTTTCAAGGGTTCGTGCACTAAACGTTCGAGAAGGAGCATTACCGACGTCGCGCGTCGGACTATTTTTACCCAGGGCGCCGGTACTGGTACTTTTTCCCTAGCACCCCCTTCGTTTAAGCTGCTGACAAAAGGCGTGCTCAAGCCCTTTTTTAGTGTTTTCCTGCTTTGCTTTGCCTTTCTTTTCTTTTTGGCAAGCAAACTTAGCTTTGCTTCCATGCTCCGCTCCCCCATTTCCCGTCCCACCGACCTAATCCACCCCCCAAAACCCACCGATGTTCCGGTAATTCGGATTATCTCACGGAGTTTATTTTGATGAAGCACCTTTTTTTTCTCCCCGCTTTATATGAGCAAGTGAGTGGCTTAGCTTACCTTTCTCACTTGCCCGATTCCTACTCATTTATCTTGTCGGTCAATGGTAGGAAAGTCATGGCATTGAAACGAAACAAAATTTTACCAAGGTGATGCCTATGATCGATGTAAACGTCAAGCGTCTGATATCTTAGCCCCCCAAAAGTTCCACCCTCCACCCTAGCCCATATCGAAGGGACTCGGTTTTATCGATTTATAATTTAAGCGTAGATTACTAAGTCGGCGACCACCATGATTACGAAATTTATAATGTTGGGGGAAAAAAGGACAAGGGACAAGCCAATCCCTAAAACTCAAGGTAAAGAAAGTGGATTCAACCCAATTCCGGGCCTGGCGGGGTCAGCGTTTGCCTAGGTTCCTTTCAACCATTTTGCGTTTGCGGAATTTTTTTCAATCCGACCCATTTTTTTCTAGCAAGCAAGGCAAATCAGAGCGTTATGGGTCCGAGGTTTTTTGCTAGGTAGCTATAGCTCGAGCTTACGTCTATAATCCCGTTATTTTTCCCTTCGGGCAAGGACCAGGTAGCTCTGTAGCCTAGCGAGCTTAGCTTCACAGGTACACACGCAAATGAGAGGGAAAGGAAAACCCTGTATTGAGTTCTAGAGCAAGCCTCCGTTCCCTTATCTTGGTAATCTTTCTTCTGGGTTGTATACGTCTCCAATCTCGTATTCGCGACGGAATCTACATCAGCCCGTCCAGTTTAACATTATAAACCCCCCGTCCAGGGAGTTTTCCTAAAACCGCTTACCTTCAAAAGTCGCATATTTTAAATGCTTTGAATAATTTATCAGCGAATCAACAAAGGCCGAGTAAATCCGAAATGTGCCGTTTTATCCAGAAAATCGGAGCATTCGCGAATATGAAACCCCGTGGGAAAAGGAAAAAGTCGGCATCACGTTTGCATTTGTCGTTGTATAGACACCTTTTAGTTACCGCCCCCAACGGGGATTTTCGACACCGATGTCCAATTTCTTTCCCTTTTCGAGGTATGGAAGCTGCACCGAAAAGTAGAAAAGTGGATTCGATATGCAAATAGAACACCATTCATATGCCGGTCAAGCTTCCTAGCCTGGCCTGACATTCCCACTCGATCCAATCAATTCAGTCGCACAAGACCGATAATATATCAATACTATAACAATAGTAACAAGAAGTTTACTTCCAGAAGCCAAAGAACCCACTCCAATACTTGAACATAGCAAGGGAACCCAAGCTTTCCCCCCCGTTCGGCCGGACGTCGGATGAACAGGAATTCAATGATACCGTCCCATTCGAGACGCTAAAAAAATTCATAAACATGTACAACCCGAAGTATCAAAAAATAACTAATTGACTGATCCACCTGGAACTTGAGTCACAGAATCTCGATTCGTAACAATTCGGGGCCTTGCATACGAAAAGTTAAAAAACTCTGTTTCCAGAAATCCTTTGGAGGTTCTATTAGCGCTTACGCATTGGCCCCCGGCCCGGGAAAGGGATCCCAACGCTCCAAATGCAAACCCTTTCCAAGCGGTATTTACAGGCTATATTGACATTTTTTTGCTGCTTAAAACATTAACGTTATAGGTTATATGTTATATGTTATATATACAAATTATAGAAAGAAAAAAAAGGCGAGGTTTGAGAAGAAAACCTGAAATCGAAGTTCCAGAACATCTCCAAGCTTCAAACATGTGACTAATCAAAATGTTATATAATCGCTCATTGAAAAAAAGTTGAAAAAGGAAGAACCTGACACCAGACCTGATTGCTCCACTGGTTCTCCCCCCTTGACGTCACACATTGGGTTGCGTTCCAGGCCCCTTCTCAACGCACAATTACTTTCCGCATCATAGACAGTTGCATGAAAAAGTTTTCTTTCCCAAGAGCAGAAAGGAAAAAAAACGTGTCCACACAATCAGCTATCGCAAATCCACCAAACCCAAACTCGTGCACTTATTGGTCATCTCAATCCCGTTTCTGATACCCAATCCTCCCCAACTGATTCTCCCTGCTCCTCAACGCATTCACCTCCATCTGCACGTCCTCCTTGCTCTTCATCCCTTTCCCCTTCGTCCCAAACTCCTTGGTCATAGTAATCGCATTCGCAACCGCATAATTCGCGCAGTCCCTGCACGTGTTTCTCTCTCCCGCTCCCTTCTCAGCTTCGTAGAGTGCCTTCTTCGTCCATGCTAGTCCTTCCTCCTTCTTCCCCAGCGCCCAGATGACCTCCCCGAGATATGCCATCACGGAAGCTTCCTGGCAGCTATCCCTGCGGTTGTCCGGGAGGGACTGGATAGTTCGAAGCAGGGATAGGAATATTGGAAGTGAATCTGACGGCTTGCCTAGACGGGAGAAGTGAATGCCGATTGCTTGAACTGCAGAAAGCATTTCCGGTGAGAAGGTTGGAACTCCCTTGCCTGGTTCTGGAAGAACCGGTTTCTCGTGATTGATGTCGGGTCTCTCATCCTTTGGTATCGCAAGAACGGCATATTTCACCGCCGATTGGAACGATTGGAGGCCCTCGTCGGTTTTGTTAAGCTGTAGAGCGCATTCTCCCATTTTCAAATATGCTTCCGACAGCCGTCTATCACCCACGACGTCAGGGTCCACAGCTAGGATGCGCCTGTAGATAATATATGCATCATCCTCCTTCCCGAGCTTAACGAACAGCTTGGCAACTCTGAAACAAGTGTCGATATAAGCTCTCCTCCATCCAATTGGACAATTATCCCACCCCCCTCGCTTGTTCATGTCCTCCTCCAGCTCCATCATCAACGATCTCCCCCTGAGGCCGGCCAACGGCAAATCCTCCTGAATCTCGGCATGGAAATATATCCAATGCATCGTGATACGGATCATTTCGGGAAAAACATCAGGAGTGGGTTCCTTGAGTTCGCAATACATGTTGACGGCGGCGTAGGCAGCCGTGCCGACGAGGGCTGAGAACACGAGCATCCATAGGAATATCTTTGTGGCAGATATCAACTGCCAGCGAAGGTAGGTTCGGATATTGATGTGGGTGACATTGCCTCCCGAGAGGTCGAAGATCTTATTACGGTAGTGCTGCCACGATCCTGGAGCAGGAGGGGGCGCGGGTGCACGGGCGGCTTTGGCGGCCGCGGAAGAGTAGATTGTCTTTAATCTCGGTTCAGGAGACGGGGTAGACGGTTTCGAAGGAGATGTTGAGGATGTGGAGGTGGCTGAGTGAGTTTTCTTAGATTCGGATAGCTTGAAGCCTGGAGGGATATGTGAGGTGGGGGTATAATCCTCTTGGTCTTCGGATTCTTCAAAGGTTTCAGAAGGTCGAGAGGGTTTGAGGTCGTGTGGCTGTGGTGGTGGACCCGATAGCGTTTGGGATGTGGTAGTAAATTGATAACGGGTCGCGACGAGGCAGACCCGGGCCCGTAGCATGAACCGAGGCAGCCGTAACGAAGGACATGATGATGATGATGATGCCGACCCGAACGGGAGTGAGCTGTGAATACGACGAGATTTCGCCGCGGTGCTGGTGGGGGAGGAGGTGTAATCGTGGTAATGATGATGATGATACGATCTGCGGTAATCCGGGTGGTCCGTCGCAATAATTCGCTCTGCAGTCAGTACTGAATTTGATATAGGTCTCGTGAGGACATTGTGGGGTCGGGATATTGGCAGACCCGCCAATCGGGACCGCAGCAGCATCAGGCTACCCGTAGAACCAAGTAGGGCACTGGCATTGTTAGCAGCGCCCCGAGTAATACCGGCAGCGGCAGTGGAAGCGGGGCCTGGTGATAATGGCATGAATGACCAAGCACTCATGGTGAAAATAGACCGGAATCAGTCATCAGGTCCCTTCGGGTTTTTCGCAAGTCGGGTACTTTTGAGTGGGCCATACAATGCGGGTCAATTTCTACTACGGCTCTCGATTATCGTTCTTATTAAACAAGGATGTAAGTATATGTGGTGTGGCGTGGGTGTGTGCGTTTCCAAACTTAAATTATATCACAAATAGTGCTCCAGAAATCTGATGTATGTAAGTATGTATGTATGTCTATGTTCTTCGGTAGGCGGGATTGTACACAAAAGCATGCAACATGAAAAAAAAAAAAAAGGCAGCAGAGGCTCACGCCCACTTCGGGACCCACTTTTTTTATTTTTATTTTTAATGTATGCGAGCAAAAGTACGCTACATGGGCAAGGTAGCTTTTCTAGCTTCCCCGTCTGTGCGGAAAACAAGAATATTTGCGATAGTCTGCTGCCACTTCCACTATTTGCTGACATATGGTCATATTTTTTTCAATATAATATACAAGTAAAAAAGAACTGCTTCTTGGGGTTCGCCTGACCGCTCGCATGAACTTGAGATAAAAAAAATCCTGCTTAGGCTAATCAAAAGTGCACAGCCGTCCCGTCTGTTTCGTTTCGTTTTGGTTTACTCTCCGATAATGACCATAATCTGACAGGACCGTACTCTGCCTCTTTGTCAACAAAAAATTATTGAGTACAGCTGTAAAAATTGTGCTCATACTCTTTTTATAACTATTTTTCTCTTTGGGCGGCTCCGACTGGCAGCCGACCAGCCAGCCCTTGAACCGCCCACTGTGTAAACATACTACCGGGTCTGCCGGTGGGGAAGGTGTGTGAGATGGAATTTCAATCGAACATTCGCTCGGTTCGCTTAGCCGGTCAGATATTGAGAGAGTACAAAAGTAAAAAAGTAAAAAAAGAAGAAGAGAATGAATGCCTGTTTGCCTCTGCTTCTCTGGCCCCCCCCAAACGGTTCCACACTACACCACACCACTCGTGCCCTGCCGAATACCCATCGGCACCAATGCCCATGCTCACGACGCCCATGCTCCCAGCCAGCCCCCAAAAGAGTTAAGTGACATGTCTGTCTTCAAGCCGGCTGAATCCAGCCAATGGCGTCGTAATATCTCACACACCCCCCTTTTTCACGATGCAGTCGCATAGACTTTTTGGTTTGGATGCATAGCAGACGAGAAGCAGGCCCGCGGAACTGGGGAGCAGCCAGCTGAATCGTATCGAGAGATACCAAGCCCGTCCAGGGTGCTAGTTTTTGGTCTTGGGTGGGTTGCTGGTTTGTGGTGTGGTCGAGACCAGATACCTGCGTGGAAGTCGAAGCGAGGAGGTTTGAACAAAGTGGTAAACTGTTTGCTGCCAAATGATGTCGGTGTATGCGTCGGAGGAAGGCTGAAGCCGGAAACTTTTTTTTTTTTTTTTTTCCCCCCCCGCGGCTAACATACTATGTTTGTGCAAATGGTATCATATGCCTTCTGCCCCATATGCAGCTGCAACTTAACTGCAGAAAAGAAAAAAAAAAAGTTTCTTGGTTTTCTTTCTTCGTTACCTTAACCTGTCCGTACGAATGACCAGACAAGGGGCAGATCTCGTTTGGTACCGGATGGATATGGACTGATTCATACTTGATTCGTACCATGTACAACGACGTAGACATGCTTGATTACAAAAATAGGCTTCTAGGTTACTGGTGGAATTTGGTCCAGATAGATATGGGCGTGCGTTAGGCGTACGTGTGAATATGCACGATAGGAATCATGATCCGGTAAGCCCACCCAGCACCACACAAGCAGCAGGAAAAAAATCTACCGAGCTTCTAGAAGGAAAGAAAAAAAAAAAAAAGGATTAGGTGTGAAATCTGATTGAGGCTCACCTAAAAATCTCGTCTGATCTTTTGTTGGTAGTGTTTTTTTAAGCCCAAATGGGAGGCATCGTACCTGAAGATCTGGCCTTCTGAAACGAAACGGGGACATACGAGCTCCTCCGGTACCAAACGGCCAAAGCAACAGACATCATTGTTCGTTTGAAGATAAAATTTAAGGTCCGTGTATAAAAGAAAACGTGGTTTTAGGCACTAATTGAGCGTGTGTGAACGAGTGTGAGCGTGGGTATTATATGTAAGAGATGGTAATAAATCATCATTTCGAGATACGCAAAATAATTTTGAGCATGAGAAAAAAAAAAAGTATTTTGGATTAGCAGAATGATCGCATGAAGGCGGCAATGTCTTGTTGGAATCCAATTGGTCTCTTCATTTGCTTTTTCTCTCTTCCTTTTCTTATCTTTCTCCTTCTGCTTCTTCTCCTCCCATTGCGATATCTGCCTTCACCGATAGATACATCATATCCAACCGGATCCAACAGATGTGCCTGGCTTTGCATGCCGGCGACATACACCGTAGTTTGGGGGTGTGCCCGGAGTCATGTATGCGCCCGGACACCACAAACACAAAAGCTGCACCGATGCCATGATTTGCGCATTGTTTCTTTATCTCTCCTTCCAATCCCCAATCTCCGTCGTTTGTGTATCTCTATCTCGATCCCAAGCTTATGGCGTATCACATTCTCTCTTTTGTAATATTTTGGAGATTACGAGATCAGAGGTGAGTGGGAACATTTCAAATGTACCAGTGACCAAAAGAATTGATGTGAGCTTTTTTGGACTTGCCCCTCCAACAGGTCAGTTCCATTCCCACCAGGTTTTCCAGTTTTCCCCCTCCAAAAGAAAAAAAAAAAAAGTGAGAGCGAGAACGAGAAAGAAAGAAAGGAAAACTCCTTGCTGGAATCCGTCCATCCACCCATCCCACCAACTTTTCTGGCTATTCCCTTCCGTAGGTGCCTCGGATCCTTCCCAAGAATGGCCATCCTAACTGGTTCCATCCATTAAGCTCCGAGATTTTGAGTTACGTTACCATACGGCGAGGTGGCGGAAGATACTTGGCCATGGACTACCCCAATTTGCGAAGATAGCCCTACCTATCAAATGACCACTCGGACGACCCAAAACCTGGTCCAAAAAAGATGTCTCTCTCTTCTTTGTGTGTGTGCCTCTGTTTCTTGGGTACAAGGTGTATGCACAACGAGGTCACGGCGGG
>LDUD01000016.1:600961-629365 GCA_012184295.1 Dactylella cylindrospora
TAAAAAAAAGCAAAGGGGTAAACCTGAATAACGCTGGTGCTTCTTTCTGGTTGCTGCTGAAATCGAACCCAGCATTCTGATTTCCTCTTTCCCCCAGTAGACCGCGCCAAACCCTTACCCCAAAAGGAAACCAAAATTCCTATGCTTTGCTGGGCTGGTGCTGGGTGGGTGGGCGCTGCTTGGGGTGTGCTTGTGGTGCTGATGCTAATGGGTGGCGGTGGTGGTGGACGCAAGCTTGCACCGAAACATGCCCCAAGACATCAAGCACACGATTCTGGGAATCTGCCCTGTTGCCGGTAGGGTGCCAGTGCGAGACAGGCATCAAGTTTGAGCAGCAAGCTAAGCTAACTTTTTTATATTTTCTTCTTCTTCCCTTACTCCTGTCCTGTACTATTTTTCTTTTTCTCATTTTTTTTTTTCTTTTCTTTTCCTTACTCTGCCCTTCTCTTTTCTTTTTTTTCTTTCTTTCTTTTGTCAGAGTCTCCGTTGATTTTTTTCTCATTTACTTTTTCTTTCTCTTCAGAATTACCTTCTCTAGGCATCTCTTTCCGGTTGGCCATACCACAGTCACTTTTCCGAAGACTAGAACAGTAAGGTCACTTGGTCCGATATATAAAATTTGTGAGTCCCCCTCCCACCAACTCTCTTTTCGAATTCCAAAATATCAGAGAAATTTCAAAATACACCCAAAATATATTTTATATCCCACCACCCATTCCAACGTCAGCCCTAAGCGCCTTCACTTTTATACGCTCCTTCAACATCCGATAACCTCCAATACAATACATTGTTCAATATTTCTTTCCCTTTTTCGCTACTTGCCATTCACTTGACGTCACATCTTAGAGAGTATATATATTTTTCTTTTTCACAGATATATATATATATTTCAATTTTCACCAAGAATTTTTTTTAAGATTGTGTGCGTGCGTAGCTTGAGCTGTAGCAGCTAGTAACCCACATTCAAAATGCCTGCCCTTATAACAAATTATACCTCCCATCCCGAATACACAAGCTATGAACTCCGCCGAAAAATCCGTCGTGGTGAGATCAAGGGTTCGACATCAGGACTGGCGAGAACAATGCAGGCCAATTTATTAGTTCTTCCCTCCAGATACGCCAAGGACTTTCGAAATCTCTGCCTACGAAACCCTGTCGCATGTCCTCTACTAGAATACACCGCTCGCGGCGACTATTCCAGCCGACTCGCCGTTGACTCCGATCTCAGAACCGATATCCCCGCCTACAATGTTTTCAAAGACGGAAAGCTGGTCTCCCGTCGCAAAGCAGACATCATGGACGAATGGACCGAAGACCACGTTGGTTTCCTGATTGGATGCTCCTACAGCTTTGAGACCGCGTTGAAGGAAGCAGGACTCGAGCCAATGTGCTCCAAGAAGAATTTGGCGGTTCCAATGTATGTTACAAACATACCGTTGAACCCAGCTGGTGTCTTCTCCGGCTACTACGTCGTCAGCATGCGAAGCTACAGACCGTGCGATATTCCGCGGGTTAGGGAGATCACTGGAAAGTACATCAAGCAGCACGGAGAACCGATCGCCTGGGACTGGGACGGCGCTGAGAGAATTGGTGTCCTGAGAAAGATTGAAATGGGACTCGTGGACTTTGGTGATTTCGTCGAGATTCCAGAGGGAGAAGTGCCGGTCTTTTGGGCATGCGGTGTCACCCCGCAGGTGGCGGTGCAGGAGAGCAGGTTGAAGGGTGTAGTCATGTCGCATTTACCTGGGTAAGTCTGCGCATCTGCATATTACATTTATTTTAACACTTTTTTTTTGTGTGGTCGTCCTTCAGTTTTTTTTTTACTGCCACCGCCCCTACCTTAGCCCTGAACAATTTGCGTTCTATCATCCTTGGAGATGCATATGCACAGCGACCTTTTTGGCTGAGTACATGCACGCCTCGACCAAGGGCATTCGAGCAAACGCACACTCTAAAAATTTTTTCCCTGCTTGTTGTTGCGCTGTCACGCAACGAAACTAAACCTTTTGGTTAAAATATATTGGGGGAGAAAGGGATTATCTGAGTAATAATAATACTTATGCGGCAGTGGTGCTGACAATTGGCTTTCTACATGCAGTTCAATGTTCGTCACGGATCTGGATCCTGAAGATGAATCGTTATTGCTCTAAATGAACTAGAGCCTGGAGACTACGGGCAAGAACCCTCTCTCTAAAAAATTCAACAACAAGAAATATCATGCATCATAGCCAGCAACCTCATCATGAATACACTCCTCCGGCCTCCGGTTCGGCCCCGATGTCGACATCGATCATCTTTTAGACTTTCCCTGAAACGATTAAAAAACATTTGTTCCGGCGTTTCTTTTTCTTCTTTTTTTTATATGATTTGCCTTTTCTTCTTTCTACAACCTTGCATTTTCGGCCTGTTGTTCGTTCTTTCTGTGATACCATATACACGATGATACCACCATTTTGCAGCGACTTTTTTGTGCTTTTTTTTCCAATTCTTTTCTTTTTTCCCCTGCTTTTCACCGTTCTTCTCGTCTTTTTTTTCTTTCTCGCCCTCGCTTTTCCACTTGACGACCACACGACCACCCTCTCAGCTCAATATTCCCTCCTAGGACGAAAAAGACACCTCCTTTCTTCAAACTTCGACTCATAGATAGAACACTGAATTGCTTCGATTTGCTTCATTTTCCGGATACGATGCATCATTTTTGTTTATTGGTTTCTTGCGCTATACACCTTTTTCCTTCTCATTTTCCTATAAACATTTTCCGGTGCGGGTTGCGATATCGTTTTTGCCTGCATAGCTTCTGGATTTTGGATCAGACGTTCTATCTCTTCTTCTTCTATCTATAACCCTCTATTAATGATGTACGATACGCATCTTTGCTTTTTCGCTCTTTTTAATTCTTTCGAGTTCTTTCTACTTTTCCTGCAGCTATTGTTTTTGTGTTTTTTTCATGCATAGCATAGCACAGTCATGTTGTTTTATATTGGTTGCTTTATATTGTTTTTCGCCAAACTTGCATATATAGACGGTTCGGGATGCGCTACTGCTTTTTTTTCTTTCCTTTTTTCATCATCTTTATCCTCCTCCTCCTCCACCTTCTACTCCACATCATCCTTATCCTTCTACATCATCTTTTCTTTTCCTCACTGTACATGTACTTTATACAATCAGGCCTGTAGATCAGCTCGAACACTCTAATATAATAAACACCACTTATAATATTATTGAACGGACGCTTTTCTAGCTATAGATATAAACTAGTGAAAATATGCAAAAGCCTTTCGACAAACCCTCAAAATTTCACAAGCTTTCTAACAGGACTAGCTTTCTCTTGGAAAAACCAGCCTAGGGTTCAAGAGACAATGTGACGCCCCTCATCCCTCGCCCCCCTCTCCGCCGCATCGGACTTCCATTGCATCTTTCTGGAATAAAATTTTTTTTCTTTCTCAGGGACCTTGTCAAAAAGTTGACAACGGGCAGGTAAAGGAACAAGAACAAAAAAGGGACCGTTGAGTTAGCGTGAAACCTTAGCGTGCTAATTCTTTTTCATTCGATTCGATTGACAGCTACCATTCCAAGCTTAGAGCTTTGTTCTTTTCTATTCCAATTGGGGGTGATTGTTAGCCCGCTATTCCTTCTTGCAACGTTTTACTCGTGGGCTTTCCAGGATTTGAGATTTCGTTTTCTGCGTTTTTGTGAACATGGGGACCTGGGCGGAGGGAAAGCGAAATGATCTCATTCAATATCAATTGGGGGATATTGCAATTGCAATTGGGGGGGCGTGGTGGTGGTGGTGGTCGGTGGGATTTGAGGATTGACTTCTTTTGTGGGAAGAAAAAGGGAGATGTTGGCGTTGTCTCAATCGATCGGACCTTGCGCGCGTGGGATATCTCGTAACCCGTTTACCCCTTCGCTTTATTTTTCTCTTGCTCGTGGTTTACTTTAAATTTTTTTGCTTCTTCTTTTTTATTCCTTTTTCTCGCTTTCGCTTTCGCTTTTTCCTTTTCTTTTCACATATTTTCTTCAGGGAATATTCCGGTTCATGAGACAGCATGTTGGGGAACATTCGATTGGGATTGAATTGATACAAAGGAAAAGCAAATGCCTTTCTGCCTGGCAAGGACAATTCAGCAACTGCAAATGCAAATGCAAAGAACAAAAAAAGCTTTTTGCAGGTTATCCATTCAAAACCATGCAAATGTTTTACGCAAAAACCTACAACAGCTATGCATTGCATTGGTAAACTCGACCAACCTTTCCCCCCCCCTTACCCCGGACTTTAACCAATGTCAACTTGTCACCCAGTCGTTTTAGATTGTTGAGAATCTTTTTCTGGAAACAAGAGAATATCTGAATGGAAGAGCTATTTTTTCCACACACACCATGCGAAGGATGGGTATCCATCCCTGGAGAGTTTGGGGGGGCAGTTCGATTCGGATGTTCATGGATGAGTTGGGACAGCTGCACGCGCGACCCGTTTCCACATTCGGCTCCGTCGCCCGGGGCGCGGATGAGTGCATAAATAAACATCAAAGGGGAAAAAATCCGTGGGATTGTTTGGTTATACGTCTGCTGCTAGGCGTGTACGGATATTACTTGACGAGAATAAAAAAGAGAGAGAGAAGGAATTATAATTGTCGCGGGACGAAAAGAAAAGACATGATGAGGGATATACAGTCTCGGACGTGTAAAGGAATGGAACCCTCGTGGATCTTTTTCTCTTTCACACTCTCTCTTGCGAGATATCGAGAAATATGTATTTGCCATGTCAATATTTTCTATGCAGCGTGATGAAAAGAAGAAAAAGAAAGCAGAAAGAAGTAAAAAATGAGTTTACATGTGCACATGGGCCTCTCCATGTTCGCCCTCCGTCCTCTTCCTCAAGCCCGCTTTGCTTGTAGTATTTGTTAGTCATTCGAGATCTCCGGCCGGAATTACCCCAATCCACCATCCACATCCATATCCCTCTCCTCTGTTTCTTACTCTCCACTCCTCACCTCGGTCCTCTTGCATGCTACACCCCCCCTTGCATGATGGTATTATTAGCGTCCACACGTATCGGATAGAGTCCGACCGGGTGGCAACATTTCGCGCGAAAAAATTTTGCTATGAAATAAAACAATATATTTTTTTATAGATTTCGTTTGATTATACTTTGATAATGAAAAACTGAACAAAGCAGACGGAAAACAAGAATCTCGCCGACGGCTCGGTTTACAGCTGCAGGTATCCCCATTCCACCCCTTGCTCGCCCTTTCCTTATCCGCCCATGCATCTTGTCACACATTTACTACCCATCTTCTCCCTTTCCCCGATTCCCGAATTCTCTCCCCCCACCCCCAGTCTCCGAAGCTGTCGGACACCTGCAGAAAAAACCCCGTAAAGCACGTACCCGAACCGCAAAAAAAAAAAAAAAAGAAAGAAAAAAAGGGAAAACCGCACTACCCGAGCAATACAAACGCGGCCGCAAAGCCCGCAACGTACAATAATACCATTCTATTCAAATTGCTTCCCATCCCGCCAGCGGCATTAGGCGAAGAATCATCACCGTCCGGTTCCTCCGAACCCTGCTCGTCCCACGGGTGCACAGCTTTAGCGATGAACCATTCCTCGGTGGCCCAGTCCACGCCAACGTAAGATGACAGCAGCAATGTGGAAACGCTGATGAGAGGACCGCGAATCGGCCACGGTGGAACACCCTGCGTTCCGTCCGCGTTCATGATTGTGCTCATGGCGGTGTCGCCGGAAACGGAGGCAAATTCTCCATCAAAGCTGGCGAGGAGGAAGTTTTGCGGTTTGGTGACGCTGTAGCCGTTGGAGAAGGTGATGGTTAGGTTGAACCATTCGTTTGGATCCGTGGGGAGGGTGGTGTTGTATCTGTGGTACCAACCGTGGTCTGGGTTTATGGCGCCGGTGAGTTCTCCGAAACGGTCGTAGACGGGACCGGGGAAGGCGTCGGAGCTGCGGCCCAGGAGGTCGATTGTGGCTAGGAAGCTTTCGCCCTGGAGGAGGTCGACGCCGCTGAGGGTTAGCCCGGTGACGTTTAGCCAGAATGGATTGGTGGTGTTTGAGATTTCGAGAGGGGGACCGATCGGTTGGGTGTACTTTTCGCCGGTGAAGTGGGTTTCGTTGTAGCCGTCGAATTCCATCTCGTAGGGGATGAATGGTCTTGGAGGGGCGCTGGCGGGCAGCTTTGGGGTGGTGCTGTTTCCGGGGTAGTAGAGGCCGATTTGGGGCTTTCCTGGGAAGAAGGTTTCGATGAAGGTTGAACCTGGACCCAAGCCGAGGATTCCAAAGTCTTGGAACGAGTAGTCCAAATCCGTTCCATTGATGATGGAGAAAGGGAACATGTCGCTTCTTAGATCGGGATAGCTATTCGTGAGGTAGGCAACATCGGTCCCGGACGGACCTCTGGCGGGTTGCCAGGTGGAGCTTTCATTAGAAGCGAAAAGACTACCAAAGAGATCTTCGCAGTATGCCTGCGAATATTCAGGATTGGGCTCGCACAGCTTTACATCGTTGACGAAGGTTGTGTCGTTGTAGAAGTGAGGAGCGATCCAGATGTGCTGAGGGGGCGTTCCGAGTTCAAAATGGACTCCTACTCGGCCTTGGAAATAATCTGTACCATTGCGCTGCGGTTCTGGGAAGCGGACGTATTCATTGGGGACTCCAATAGGTCCGTATCCAACGTAGGTTTCGAATGGAATGACCACCGTAGCTTGCGCTCGGTGGATGGCTAGAGCGAGGCCCAGGAGGGCGTTGAGGGTCGAGTAGGCAGGCATCAAAAAATGTTAATTATGAAAAAAGCTAATTATGAATAGAAGGAAGATTGGTCTATAAATTATATTATGCAGATGGTTGATATTTTGTTTGGTCGTACAGTGTAGTCTGAGGATTCTACGGTCTATGTGTATGGATATCTCCTACTCCGAGGCGACGAAACTCCCATTTTATACATCTTATCAACATTGAAGCCCAAGACTTTCTCAATATCCCCGAGTATAGGGAAACTTCGTATAAACGAACCCCATTACCGCCTCCGCATCTACCGGAAAACATCAAAACTTTACCCCAGCATGGGCGCACGCCATAGGCTCCACCAGCATTACTTCCAATCCCAGCTTCACTTTCGCTAACTCGGCGCGGTACGCTTTCCCCTTGGCGATAAGATCTTTCCATCCGCCCTCTAGGCACCTCATTTCGTCCAGGGTACAGGAAGTAGAACATCTCCGAACAGCAAACTCTTGCTGCGGAATGTGGATACGATGGCTACTATCGGCGCCCGGAAAATGCTTCACTGCGTGTGGTGATTCAACAGACAGCATCTAATCTGCATTAAAAACATGCTATCGTTAAATTGTACTAGTAGGAGGAGTTAACGGTTCGTGTTCAGCGCCGGCTAAATTACCATACTCGGGGCTGTGTTTTTTGTCTGCACGCAAACCATTTTCTAGAAACCCTGCAAGGGATTTAGAACCGGGACGAATAGCAGGTCTTATAGCAGGCAAAAAGAGCTAGTGATGGGATGAAATGTGGTGTTGTTCAGGGATCAATACGAGCCATGGCGCCTGCCGCGTGACGTGGATGGCCATGTTTCTTAGGAGATCGCAGTTTTTAAGTTCCGACCGCAACGGCTGCGGACAGTCGAGGTCGTTAATATCACCATTGGAGATGTTTAAGGAGGACAGGGCTCCAGTTGAAAGAGGCGGAAGAGGAGGTTGTTGAATGTTGCATTTTGGGACTTGCGTTGTGCAAGGGTTCCTTGCTGCAGATGAGGAGGGAGGCTCTGTTTAGACTACTATCTAGCCGCTTAAAGAGGTGGTACGTGCGTCGGCCGCCTGGAGGACCCTTGATCCATTGAGGATTTAGATTCGATTCGGGATATCGCGGGTGCAGCTTAGCTTTGGCTGCCTAATCCACTGCCTCGCTTTTTAGTCGGAATCATCCGATGCGGTTTTGTTGGATACGTCATTTTCTTTTGAGATGTTCGGGGGCGTATAATGAGAGGTTGTTGGTGGTATCTTTCGGAGAGTATCTTTGGAAGGGTGTTGTTGGTTTTTGAGGGGGACAGACCAACCTGCAACATGATTCAAAGCTGCTTCAAGGAAAATGCATCATCATAATTTGACGGATAGCGCTATAGTAACCTTCTTTTTTGTTTTCCTGCAGCTGCAGAGGACCCTGATCATCATCACAGACTTACATAACAAGAAACAGGAAATCAAACATACTGCAGATAGATCAAAGCTTATCTTGAAACAAAAGAAATTAACAAAAACATCTGCCATCCACTACTTGCTTAAGTATATGCAATCCTTCGGATTTGTTGAACCGAGAACTAGGTGACGGCGACCGGGTTTGCATTTGGAGCTCCCAGCATGCAATGGTACCATACGTACAGCACAGCCCCACTATCAACAACTTGTAACCTGACGCCCAGACTTTTTGGAAGCGAAAACAAAAAATAAAAATAAGAAAAATCTCACACGTCAGAAAAATGTTCTCATAGACGTCACTCGACGGTAATTCTTATGGAAGAATTATTTGATCATTTGGGGAGATTCAGATGGATACTAGCGCTAAGGCGGACTGGGGGCGTGGTTTCCATGCGCGGAATAGGTATGACTACTGTCGAACTCTAGGTAGCTAAGTAATTGTGGCCTGGTGGAGATTTAGGCACTTGTGATTTTGGCTTAGCTGGCCCCCGTTGCGCCCTGCAAGATTTTTTGCCATGCATATAAATTACCTGCTAATGCTCGCACTGCTGTTTTGATGCTTTCGGACTTTGGGATGGGGTAGCAGAGAAGCCTCGAACTCGTATTCAATTCTTGCCTCCAAAGTTTAGAAGAACCAATTGGAATAACGCAAACGTAGGTTAAAATAAAACTCGTCTACAGTATTCTAGCGTCGATATATTCTACGCCTTCCCAGCCTCATTTATTTCCAACGCTGCCTGAAATCTCCAGCCAAGGCAAATCTGAATAGTCATCTATGACGTCTGAGCAGAATCAAGTTATTAGCCTTGTGAAACATTCTGCTCCACCGGCGAAAGGGGCACGAGACATCGTTAAGTTTTGGAAAAAAGTTCCATCGGTGGGACCGACCAGGTTTGCGGGCTCGGAGTTACTGCTAGGGATTTTTTAAAAAAATGGGGCTTGTATTCCTCGGTAGATATAAATTTATGCTTATACGCTCCTTTTCGCTTTACCCTGGTTTGTTCTGCGAGAGATTTTGCCTCACACCTATGCAGCTGTCGACATGCATATATTGGACACGAGGCCCACGTAGGCGCGAGAGGTGTATATCACGCGGTTAATTAAAGTTTAATTTGAAGAAATACGAAAAAAAATAAAGTGGTGGCCTGTGCAAAGCCCCGAATGGTCGGTGGTTATAGTTTCCCGAGGGTCTGGAGGTAATCACGTGAGGGTGACCGGATCCCGGTTGGTCGCCGTAGGGAAGGGATGTGTCTGCGGCGTATCGAGTCTTGGGGGTTATGCCAAGGACCGGATTGTCTCCGGTGCTATTTTCTATCTCTTGGTGTACTAGAAGCTTGATTTAATTGGCCATGATATTTGTCTGTTCGGGTGGAGTGTGAGGGTGCATACTGAAAGTCTGAATGAAGCTGGTTTCTGTTGGCGGATTGTAGCGACGGTTCAAGTTCAGGGCGCTCAAACTGAGGTCGAGAGTAGTCTTGCGATGAAATCTGTCTCACAGTCATGGCCTCGCATGTTACACGACGTTCATCTAAAACCGTTGTCGAGTTTGTCAATTTCTTTCTCAATGGAGATTCCTTAAAGCAAGATCTGCTAGGAGAAAAGCCTACATTTTTGGGGTTTAGAGGAACCTACTACTATATCTACTGACGAGAAGAGCTAAAGCCTAAGTAGCAATTTCCTAAGTATCTACATCTTACTAAATTCACCCCCTTCCCCCAACGGTGACCAGTGGTCTCAGATACTATGGCTGAACCTCCACCTCCATACCGCAAATTTGATGTGGCCTACGACACGATTACTATCGGTGAAGAAGACCAAATTATCCAAAGGGACACCCTATGCAAATTTCACCGCGTCATGGATGTGTTAAAGAGGTTGGAAACTGCGAGAGTAGCGTTAGAAGGTGCATTGAAAAACGAATCGGTCGATTGGGCTTTTGAGGCTCTCAAAGCGCTCGGCGAGATGCTGGCGGCGACGAGGGAGCTGAAGAAAGAGTTACAAATGGAGTAGGATACCTTCCCGATGAGACTAGCGAAGTGTATCGGAATGGTATCAACAGAGGAAATAATATTAGTATACGTTTTGAGCGTTCACTTCAGGCGGGGTATGATGGAACACTGCGAAGCTCCGGGCGCAGGCTACATAGAGGCTGAAAAGTTTATTTTTAATCTCGGACTGGCTGTAGAATATGCAAGTATACGTAGCTATGGCTGACCGTATACATTCTTAATTTCTGTACATGAAAGCTCTTTATCGCAATTTCCAATGAATTCCTCCCGTGACTTTTATCTATGCCATGCTGTCCATGCTGTGTTGCGTGTGTTATTTTCGAGGTGCACCAAAAAACCGCCAAGCACGAATTCATACTTATTTAGTCAACTTATCACATCACAGTTTCTTTACTGACATTCGATCGATACACGACACCTAGAAGCTGTGACGCCCAACATTAACTTCTAAAGATATCTCCCATCCTTGATCGCCAAAATTAAAAGTATCTACAACGATCAACCATGGCACCAGCCGCTTCAGATTCGCCCGCCCCGATGGCATTCGTGTCAAACGAGGATGCCGCAAAAGCACCCCCAGGCGTCGTTCTGCCGCCAAAGGAAATCCGAGGTAAGTTCCCATGACTAAACCATCCATGTTCGCATCGGCCATGAGTCTGATAGTATCAAAAACTAGGCTGGAGAATAGTGCTGACGCCTCGGGTTCCTTATAGCTATCGTTGAGAAGACAGCCGGTTACGTCGCTCGAAATGGAGAAGCATTCGAAAGTACGCCATCTTGTCCCAATTCCCATTGTACGCCCTACGATGCTAACGTACTGGTTTTTATAGCGCGTATCCGCGAGAAGGAACGAAGCAACCCGAAATTTTCATTCTTAACTCCGGGAGATCCGTTCAACCCGTTTTACATATGGCGCCTTGAGGAAACGCGTGCAGGGAGGTCAACTGCTGTTGCGGCTGGTCGTACTGATGGGAGTGCAGCACCTGTTGTTGAACCTGAAGCACCACCCGGTCCGACACCCCCACCAGAGTTCCAATTTTCCGCGAGGATGCCAACAATCAGTGCTCAAGACTTGTGAGTAGTGGTCCTTTCAAGTGTCGCGTGATGTCGAGATTGATGCTAATCGCTTTCTCCTCTAGGGATGTCTTGAGACTGACAGCTTTATTCGTTGCGAAGAATGGACGGCAATTCATGACTACCTTATCACAGCGCGAAGCTCGAAACTACCAATTTGATTTCTTACGGCCTAATCACTCCTTCTACCAATATTTTACTCGTCTAGTGGATCAATATACTCTTATTCTAGACCCCGCAGACAAGGAAGATCGTATGGAACAGCTGAGACGCAACTTTGAGGACAAATTCCATCTAATAGAAGATGCGAAGAAGAGATCGGAATGGGTTAAACACCAGGAAGAGGAAAAGAAGAAGCAGGAGGAAGAAGAGGACAAGGAAAAACTGGCATATGCGCAGATTGATTGGCACGACTTTGTGGTTGTTGAAACCATCACCTTCACCGATGCTGACGATGCTGCGGACCTGCCACCTCCGACATCACTATCAGATCTGCAACATGCTTCCCTCGAGCAGAAAGCATTAATGTCGCTTAATAGTAATCAGCTTCGAATCGAGGAGGCTATGCCGACAGCCGATGATTACGATTCTGGAACCTATATTCCACAGCCAGCGGAGGAGGAAGAAGAGCAGACTATGGATGTTGCAATGGAGCCCGATTCGGATAACGAAGATGAAGAAACTACAAGGATACGTGAGAGGCGAGAGGCACAAGCAAGGGCAGAACAGGCTAAGGCGGAGGCAAAGGGTGGCACAGCCCCGATGAAGATCAGAAGTGACTATGTTCCACGAGCGGCCGCAGCAGCAGCCAACAGACGTGGAGCAGCCCAGACCGCTATTTGCCCGAATTGTAAACAACCAATTCCTCTGGATGAGTTGGAGCAGCACATGAGAAGTAAGTTATCAATTATCCTTGCTTGTTGGAATATAATTTGGTGTCTAGAACGCTAACATTCTTTGTTCTACTCATAGTCGAACTTTTGGATCCCCGTTGGAAAGAACAAAGAGCCCGTGCCGAAGCCAAGTATTCAACAACAAATTTGTCGACTACAGATGTCGCCGCAAACTTGAAGCGTCTGGCGAGTCAGCGTGCAGATTTGTTTGATGTCCAGCCTGGCACTGCTGCTGAAGAAGAGGAAAGGAATAGGAAGAAGCCTGTTATAAGTTGGGATGGGCATGCCGACAGCAGAGAGACTGTACGCTTACAGCAGCTGCAGCAGAACAGCGTTACGGATCAAATTAGCGCTATCCATAAGAAACAGCAAGAATTCTTGAACCCGACTGTTGGACCGCGCAGAAATTGAGCATGCGTGGGATTCCAGGGAACTGTCTTTCTTTTATGTTCTTTGATATCAAATCTTTTGCCTGCTTAGAATTTGGTGGGAAGGTTACGGCAGTTCTGTTTACATGTATAATAGGTTTCATGTTCTGTGGCTTGTCGCCTTTTGCGGGTCTCTGAGACAAATAATATCAAAATCTCGGTTACCCCAATTTCGTCGTGCCACGCTGATATTCATCGTGAGTTTGGGACTACTTGCTGGAAAGTCCATGATGTGTGCCCAAAGCTTTGAACTATAGTATAGTTCCCTAAGCTTATCGAGACACTAGGCTTCCCTATCGGATTGAATCTCCTAGTAGTTTTAAACCCGTTATCACCTAAATTATTCCTTCTAACATTATTATAAAACTCAGCCGGTGTACTACATCGTATAAATTCTACCAAAATGCCACAAACCGGAATTCCAAGGCCAAAGTGGCCACCAGCTGAGAAAGCCACTCCGAGAAGGCATGAGCCTGTATTTAGGCCGTCGACAGATGTCAAGAAGCGACAATCGCTCATCGAAGAAAAGATGGGAACTGTTTGTCCAGAAATGGAGCCGCGAGAGGTGGAAATACGACCAGAGTATATAACCATTCCCGACTCAAGCTCTGTTGAGTCTTTAGAGTCCAGTCCTACAGTTTCTCGTTCTAGTTCACCAGCCCAAGAGGGTGTAGATTTCGCAACGCCTGCACCTCAACCTCTCGCTGAGGACTACTCTAGCGAAACGCTTGAAAGCGACAACCCTGAGAGCTTGGGAAACGAAGCGACAAGAGGCGTAGACCTCTTCGAACGCTACTCCAGACAACCCATCGCCCTCCAGTCAACCTATTACGATATACCAACCACCAAACCCCACCAACCAACCGTCTCAGACGGCTCCAGCTCCCCACAGTTCCCCGTATCCCCCAGCATCGAAAACCGTCCTCAACGCCTCCACGAACAAGTCAGCCTCTTCCACGATACCGACCTCGACGACCTCTACACCCAGCTGCGAACCGTCCATGCCAACTCCAAAAAATCAAAATCAAAATCAAAATCGAAATCCGGAAAAAGCGAAGGATACACCATCAACGAGATTTTTGGTTACGACACCCAGATCCCGGAAACCCAGAAGAGGGGGAAGAAGAAGAAGAAGGGGATCTGGGGGAAGTTGAAACGGTATATCTGGTACATGGTTTTCATCTGCGCGGTTGTCTATGGGTTGGAGCGGGCGGCGTTAAGTCAGAGGTATTGTAACAGTTTCGAGTCCTGTGCGGAAGAGATAGCGGATAGAGCAATGCTGATTCGATTTACCCGTCGCGGCGGTGTAATTGGTAGTACGGGGCCGATTATATCTCAACCGGTGGTGTATAAATGGTCTATGCCTGTGGGTATCGGGTTTCCGGTATCCATGATTAGGAAGGTTTTGAGAAGTCTCACGCCGGTGGAAAGTATTAAAAATACTTTGGCGGCGGTGGGGTTTGGGGTTTTGGCGAGAAGGGTGGAGAAGAGCGCTTGGGAGAAGGTTAGGGATGGGGAGTTTGGGATGGGGGATTTGAGGGATTTGGTTATGGGAAGGAGGAGGGTGGTGAGGCCGCTGACGATTGGTGAGAGGATTGCTGGGTGGTTTGGGAGTCCTGCTGGTGTAGGACGAAAGGCAAAGGGGAAAAGGTGAGCTGGTGAGGGGAGGTGAAGTATTTGTGAAGATACTATTAAATCGAGGCTGTCCAGGCTGTGGCCCATGGTGTAATTATATGGCTATACTGCGGAGAGACCAAGGTACGAGACAAGGCCTAAATTTGACCTTTACGTGCGTGCCTTGTCTTATCGCGAGATGAGAGGATTGAGATATGACCATTATCAATATTTTGGCATACTCTGTCTTTAATTTTTATTATCTGGCTGGGGAAGTAGTAGTTTATTATGGCATGCTCGTATGAAAATATGGTGAACCTGAATGGTGTTGCACTACCTAAAATACCACATACAGCTGATGTACCAGAAATTCTCTCACTTTTGAACTTTCTCAAGGAATGGCATCACGTATAGTACTTGGTTACTGCGTTTTCGGAAAAGGTTCAATATGGCGGAAGTCGGCTTATGGGTATTCCGTGTTAAAATATGGACTTTATGGACACTGCCTGCGGGCCCGATTGTGGGGTGCGGCCTATATCGTGGGGCTTAGATTGGCTACATCTAGCGATATGCAGACCCGGGACTTGCCTCTTTCTAGATCTGTGATGGATCCTTCCAAGGGAATTAAAGAAGGGCGGGAATTTGAGGATACTGATACTTAATCTGCGATACACCTATAGGCCACGTAGGATATATTCTTTTAAGGCTTATTGATCTATCTGATAGAGCTGTCGAGGGGCTTCTGAATCAAGATACTCTGGCCTTCTAGTCTTTGACGCCTACTGTCTGTATGGTTTAAGTGGCTGCATTTTGGTCCCTCCCATCTCTGATGAGCCTCGAGGGCGGGTCGTCTGGTTGGCTCTGCAGGGACCAAACTTCTACAAAGTCATCTGCACATGCTCACGTATCCCTTTGAATTCACGTTACTCAACACTAAACATCGCACCTATCGATAGCGTGTGCAACATATATAAGCCGCGAAAGATGACATCGAGCCCTCTTCTGGTGCCTTTTAGTAAGTTTCCGACTTTTTATTTATCTCGGAGGGGCTTGAAAAGCTAGAACCTAAAAACTAAGAAAGATGCAAATAGTATCTGATACGGAACCGGACGAGCCTCTTATCCTAACCCCGGATACTTCTGATTCCGATTTCGAGGAACTGCTAGAGTCCGACTCGCTGGGTGAACGGTCAACTACTTCCACTATCCCAACGCAGAACAGCAACAATCTCCAAGCACAGGCGCAACACATATTGACAGAAAATGATCAAGCAGAAGCAGTGCCGGTTATAGAAAGCAATGCAGCTGATAGACAGGCGGAAAACCGCTTATGCAGCAAAAGCGCTTCATCGCTGCTCCGAAGACTGCTCTTAGCTTCTTTGGGTCTTTCTTCAGCTCTTGCAATTTTGACTTTTCTGGAAATCGACCAGGTTATCATAGACACCGCATATAAGCTCGCTCTCGTATCATGCATTGTGAGTATCCTACATCCTACTCTATGTCAAGTATACAGACTGATGCAGCTGCTAATTGCTTTAGTTTATTAGTCTAGCATAGAAATCTGCTATTTCGCGCTCCGCATCGTCGGCCGCATAGACGATGCGCGCGGACGCATGTACAGAAAGGCCGATCTAGTAGTGGAAAGGATGTTCCGGGAATTAGCTTCTGAAAGCATAGTCCTGCACTACTTTGATAAGGGGATTGTAAGGAAATTATTGTCGGTGTATTTGTGTTTCACCGGCAGCTTTCGAGCATCAATGATGGCTAGTGGGAATCTGTTCCTGGGAGCGATAATATACAACCTCGCATTCCTTAGCATAACTGCCGGTCATAATTTCAGCCTGCCTAGGTTGATTAAGCGGTTTGAGAGTACAGGGCTATTTCGGGATTGGGGGTTTGAGGTTATAGACCTGCAGTTGGTGCCGCTGCTATGGCTGGCGGCATATTTTCCTTGGGATAGCGTTCCCCCTGATCCTGTGACAGTGGACTACTTCGAGCTAATGGACACAAGAAATCTATGGGGCTCTGGAAAATACTTTCTATTCTCTATACCATTTTTTGGGAAACTAGCGGAACAATGGGGGAGGTACCAACTGGTTCGGATTATTTGGAACATATATCTTATGTTTTGCTTACGTTGGGTTGCAATGATGGTTGGGCAGAGGTATATCGATGGACTTGCTTGGGTATTTCAACCACTGATTAAAGCGGCATTCTTGGTTCTTGGTTACGAGATGACAGCAGAGGAGGCTTGGGAGATACACGAGCTTGGTGTCCTTCTTCTTTGCTATATTGTCGTGCGTGGATTGCCGACCTGGTTTTCCAGAGCTAGACCACGGCTATTAGTCGTGAGTCGAGAGAGATAGGAGTTTTTATTGTACTTATATAATTAATACTCAACTAGCAGATAAGAGTATATCTATAGTATGATTAGTGACTATTTGGAGCGTCTAAAATTTCATTCGTTAAAGTTACCTTGTCGAAGCTATAGCTAAGGGCGTCGAGAAGCGTGCAGAGCGTGCAGCATTGTCAGATCGCTTGGCTTCCGGTTTGGTCAAAATCCCTCTGAGTCAACTGCGGCCGCCCAAAGATTTCTTTCTTCCCCATTACTTCATTACCAACATCAGTGCACCTCTCTTTTGCAACCGAATAACCTTCAGCAGAATACAATTCTTGATTATATAGAGGTGGGCGACTTGTTACGCCAACCTAATTTTCTATTAAGGCATCATGGCAAAAAGAAAGAGGGATGGTAAGAGAAACTTCTCCCATCACCAAAATACACGTCCCACAGCTCCGCGCTCAAACCAAGTACCACCACAGCTCGACTACGACGAGGATTCTCACATTGACAACAATGAAACTCCCGACTTGATCGATAACGAAATCTCCTACGAAGATGAGGAGGAGGATTACGTCTGGGAATCTAAACCCCTTAAATCGAGTCAGAATAGCGGTTTTGGCGGGTCGCGCGGTTACGTCGATCCGACTACCAACCAGCGAGGCGCATTTCCTGAACTCCAGGGAATCGAGGGTGACCCGGACTTCTCCAGACCAGCGGTGGATGGTCTATCATACTTACGAATGGTTAGGTGGGTACTCCCTAAACAAAAGATAAATATATTTGATTTTTCATTCCTCGCTCTAACGCTTTTTTTCATCCTTTCGGTTTCTGGATACACTAGGCGAATAAGCATTGGCTGATGTAAGTATTTTTGGTGACTTATAGACACGAAGCTAAAGGAGTGCCGAATCTCCTAACCGCATCTCAATCAGCAGAAGTCGGCGCGCGAAAAACGCAAGCTTCGGCAATTATTATCGCAGCTCCTACTCCGGTTGCTCGACCGATACCTTCAGGCGAAGAAAGTCTCCCGTATGACGACGATAATGTTGTCGCGCATAGCGAAACTACTCGACCGATCCCAAGCGATGAGGCAGGACTTTCTTACGACGACCAACCAGCTGCGTTTGATGAAAGGCCTGGAGAATACCCCGAAGAACCCGGTCGCTTATCCTACAACGACGAGTATACCTACGGCAATGGTGAGGATGAAGACGATGAAGAAGAGTTTTATGAAGATATGTATGAGGATTATAGTGAATCTGAGTCCGATTCTTCTGCGTACTACTATGATGGGGCGTATATTGCTCGACCGGTGCCTACACTTCCCGCGTCCGTAGTCCAAGAGACACCCGTGCCGCCTCGGGTCATCTCGCTCGAATGGCATGAATCCCTCATCGCCAATTTCAAAGCTACTCGAGAAGCAATTCTAGTCACGCCTTACGACGACCCGGAAATCCCGTTCCCCGCGCATCCCATCGAGTGGCGAGAATACATGACCTCTCACCAGCCATCCCTTCCGGTCCTGCAAACCATATCCTCTGAGTCTGCAATCAAAGCGCTGAAGCATATCCGAAAGAATCTCGGCTGGGCGAACGTGCACGAGTGGCAAGGGAAGTGGGTATGGGCTCTTCTCGCGCGTGTCAATGATGTTGGGATATTGATGAACGAGGAGGTCAGTGTATTGAGGGAGCTGGGGAAGAAGGCTGTGTTTAACTTAGGCAAGGCGGCGGATGCAAGGGTCAAGACCGTAGAGATGGGAGGTGGGGACTGGTGGGATGAGGATATGCAAAGGCAGATTGTGGACTATATGAATGGTGGTGGGCAGGAGCAGCAAGAAGAGCAGATGGAAGGGATAGTCGATGGAAACGGCGAGCCAGAGGAAGACGGCGGAGTAAAACTTGATCCGACGGGAGATTCACAGGCACACGAAGTTGCAGAACAGGAAGAGGATGTGGAACAGCCGCCGGCGAAGAAAATTGCGCTCTTCAAGCCGAGGTCAATGGTCGTATCAAAGCCAGGCAAGGCGGGAAAGCCCTCTATCTCTGCCGTTCCCTCCATATCAGTCATTCCAGCCACTCCTGCTGTTAAACTCGTCGAGAACCCAATGGAAGGCGTAGTGGTAAACTCCCAGCTTCTGCAGGAGGCAGGGCAAACGGTGCCAGAAGATGATCTAGCGTCAGCGCAGTTGCAATTAGAGTCCGAGCTTGGACTTGTTACTGATACCACAATACCAGCTGATAATACTGCCAAAGGGTCTGTTGAAAGCCCCAAGGATGGTCAGGATGGTGAAGCAATGCCGCGGAAACCAGACGTCAAGACCATGTTTGCGCTGGATATGGTGGTTAGCATTGTTGGGGATGTATTTGGCCAAAGGGATCTATTGCTAGAGAGGAGATGAAACACAAGACAGTTCGAGCCAGTTGGGGCTACTGGGTTTACCAGTTGATAGCGAAAGAACATTCTAATTGATTTTATAAACATGCTTTATAGTTAATCCTGTACTCTTTGCTAAGGAAATGATATCTTGCGAGCCGTTAATAACCTCATGATCCTCCCATATAAACTTGAACTATTAATATGTACAAAGTATAAAAGACGCAATTGTGGATATATGTCAAAGAAAACTTGGTTCAATGAAAGGATGCCGATGTCTACCTACTCTGTTCGCCTATTATTCAATCTACAACTCTCGTTCCTTCTCTTACAACCTCCTGCCTTGCATTTTAGTGTTCTCTACACCTCTCCACCTTCACGCCCGCACGCTTACTAAAACAGCCAAACTCCCGCCAGCTTTGTACTCAGATCATCCTCCCCATCCCCCTTACCCTCCCTGCCCACCAAATCCTCCACCTCCTCCTTCACATCGATATCGCTCTCCTCTCCACTTCCAGTCTTCTCAAAACTCCCCTCCATATCCTCCTCCTCCTCTTCATCCTCCCCCAGCCCACTTCTATCCATGCACAGCACCTCCGCCAAATCCTTCACCCTATCCATCTCCCCTCCCTTCCTCCCCCACCCCAGCTTCACGCTTGCCCTCACAATCCTCAACTTTTTCAACCTTCCCTCCATCAACGCTATCCATATATCATCGCTGGAAACTTTAAACTCGCTCCCGATCCCGCCCGAGCAATCCAGATCGATCCGTTCGATCGGATGTTCCTCCGTGCAGTTTTCCTCGTCGAAGAGGTGGGCCGTCATGAAGTCTACCGACGCGGTTAGGTGCAGCAGGTTGGGGCAGGTGATTAATATCCTGTCGAGGAAATTGTGCGGAAGGCGGGGGATGGGGTGGAGGATTGAGAGGTATGTTAGTTGCGGGGCGATGTTGTTGATATATTGTCTTAGGGCGGTCATGCGGACGAAGGGGAGGTTGCAGGCGGAGAAGGAGGTTATGCTTGTAGGGGGTGTGCCGGAGGCTAGGAGGGTGCCGTCGACGATTCCGCCGGCGACGGTGAGTGTGGTTAGACCTGGGGGGTAGGTGAAGGTTGTTTGAAGCTTGTTCGAGTGTGAGCTTAGGCCTAGGGACTCGGCAATACTATTGCTGTGCCAGCGGCCGTTGATCTTTTGAACACTAGGGAAAAGGGAGGAAGATGGGAAGTGTAGGTCTTTCAGGTGCGGGAAGAAGGTGAAGGTATGGAAGAAATCGACGAGGTCGAGGGATTCATAGCACGGGCGGAGATCCAGGTGCTGAAGTTTGGTGGAATGGCGGAGGGCTCGGACTGCCGTTCCGCTGAAGGACTTTTGAGGACCCGTGAAGCTGGTGATGTTGCGACAGTGGGTGAGGAGACGGGTGACAGCGGTACGGAGAGTATCGGAGAAGAGGACGGGCGATAGGTTCAGTGTCTGAACTAGGTCCGAGAGATGATATTCGCCGCTGATTTGATTCTTCTTGGGATGAGGGTTTATAGTAGGGGCAACCGTGGCGACGAAGCGGTCAATGTTTGAGGATGTAAGGGAAGGGTGGGCGTATAGTAGAGGAGTGGAAGCTATATTGTAACGACGGGAGATGAGGGCCGTCGCATAAAGATCGGATTGGGAGGTTATGTAGCTGACTATCTCGTAGATAATCTCGAAGGGAAGGTCCGCAGCTGAAGGAGGTGGCGGGGCATGGTTGCCATCCTGGTGATGGCCATGCATCGGAACTCTCTCGTTCTGTCCGATGCTTATTTGATAATTGGTGAAGCTATTAGAGCACTCCAGCAGAGCAATCTAGGTAGATAGGAGTTAAATATCAATCAACACTACTAGCAGATAGGCGTTGTTGAGGGGTAATTGAGAGATATATTACTTTGTTATTTATTTATCAGCTATCAATCGATTGAATGAAGGTGAAAGGTAGAGCGGGAGGATCACCAGCATCGGAAATGGCAAATGGGAACGGAAAGGAAAAGGAAAAGGAAAAGGAAAAGCCCATTTCCCATTTGCATTCTCTGGCACCCCGCCTTAAGCTTAAAGGCTTGTCCTTCTTTTGCTTCTGTTGGTAAGCCACCCTGCCAATCCCCCGCTCGCTAAGGTCCACTCGCCTTGCAGCCCGACCAATGCTGTTACACAGAAATTAGGCACTTGAAAGCGGCTTCTGGCATACAGGTACCAGATCGGATATCCCAAATACCTGTGGTCTACCCTGCTAGTTTGAAGGTACTACCTAAAAGCTACAAAAGAAAAAGCTGCGGGTAAAATGTATTATAAGGTAGGATATGAGTTGTCTCAATTGATTAAGTTGCTTAACAGTAACGACAAGGGTATCAGCACACGAAGAAAGTATAGGTATACATGATGGGAACTTGCTTGTAAGTTCTAAAGACAAAGCCCTATAGGGCAAATCAAAGGTTTATGCTCAATCCTTTCCGCCCCTCTGCATTCCAAATTCCACTGCCTCATGCACGTCCCGCAGTATCTTCTTTGGCTGCATATCTCCTATCAAAGCCTTCTCGCCTCCCTCTCTATCACGATTGAACACCCCGCTCTCCACCAACAAACTATACCAGCCGTAGCCGTTCGCCCCCATGATATCGCTCCTTGGGTTATCGCCTACCATATAAACCGTCCTAACTTTACCCCCCTCTCCAAGGTCTTCTCTTAACAACTTGTTCAATACACCTTCGGCATACTGATAGGTCTCTTTGAATGGCTTCCCGATTGTCTTTGCCTTCAGCTCTTCCCCACCCGTGATTTTGTGCCAGACTCCTTCTACTGCGGCCCTAAAGCCACCCTGTCCGAGCCGCGGGAGGTGGTACTCTCCCTGCCACCACAAATCGTTGTTGGACCACCATACTTCAGGTTGTCCATTGTTCTGCCATTTTCCTTGTCCTGGGACTTCAATGCCATTCGTGGTGCTATATGTTCCAAGTTCTCCACGAGATGAGAGCAATAAATCGACTATGATGTGTAATGTAGGTCCCCAATGTCTTGGATCGTTGAAAACAAGAATGGCGTCTATGGGACTAAGCGGTGTAGGTGTATGGTGTGGATGTGTTGGGGAAGAAGGGTGGTAAAGGTTGAGGTGCATCTGGGGACATCCGAACGGCCAGATTTCAGGATGGTGGCAAAGCAGTGTATGGGGAGTATGAACAGATTTGAAGCCGTACCTATGAAAACCATCCAATGGTAATAGGTTAGAACTTGGATAAACGCGACAGAGCGAAACGAGGAAGGGAGACCAACCGTACCTCTCCGCGACTTCTCTTATGCCACCCTCTCCCTTCCGACCAGTATTTCCATCCTTCCAACCCTCACCCTCGCCGATTTCTTCCCCTCCTATAGCTAGTATGCTGTTGTATTTTCCGACAAGACCCTTGAACGGCGTGTGTGACTGAATAAACATGTCTTCGGTGATAGGAACATCGAGAAGGTGGGAGAGTTCTTCGACTCGTTCGGATTCGTGCTTTCCGCCACCATTGGTGAGAAGTATAAAGGGTACGTGGTGTTTTTGAAGCGTTAGGAGGGCTTTGGTTGCACCGGGGAGCGGGGTGCGGCCGCGGAGGAGGACACCGTCGATACTATTCGAATTATGTAAGCAAACAAGACTCAGATTGTGGTATTTCAGGAGTAAACATACTCAAAAGCAAAGGCATAATCGAGCGGTTTAGGCGATTTAGAACTGTAAACTCTGCGGGAAGGGGATTTGGTGCTCTTTAGAATGCGGGGGGCGGAACGACGCAGAATGGATGTCGACATGTTGAATACGAAAGTGGAAGAAAATAGGGAAGCATGATTGGGTACCATAGAAAACACAAATATGTATGCGGGGAAAGAACATTCAGCAAATAGAGTTGGTGCAACATTGCAGGGACAACAAAGCATACTGGCATCTTGCAACAGCCTCAACACTGTCTATAGATCCGAAGCCAAGAGATGGAAGGAATATAAGATATTATACTGGAAGGAATGAAACTAAGGAAATATATTATTTTATGTTGAAGTTGTGTATGGATTTTTGAGCATCTCGTTCGTCTCCGTCACATAGAAACGGCCTCCTCATCGTCGCTATCTTCCCACTCAATGACGCCTATGCATTGTGACGTGTCGATAAAGAAATCTTCGTGTCTATTTTGCCCTATATATTTATTTTTTTGCGCGGTTTTGATATGAGCAGCGGGGTGGTCTACTCCAACCCATTATGTTTTAGTAGAACCCTATACGGCTTGGGATACAGCGAGGAAGCCCAAACTCACCATATTTTAAATCAAGAAAATTATCTCTCAGCTTCGATTTTTTGAGCTTGCCCAGGTTCATCTTCCCGGGGATCACTCGAAGGCCATGCCATGCCAATGGTAGCGTGATCATTTTACGAATACCTAAATGCCCTCCACTTATCGTGAAGCAGCAGCTCTGATGTTCCCGTGATTCTGTTGGTGTGTTAGGAGGGTCCTGTATGGGATGATTAGTAGATTTGATCTTAACATTGATGGCAGAATTTGGGACTCGATATGGGTTTGGAAGTCTGGTTTCGTGAGTGTCGCCTCTAAAGCGGAAGTAGCAGGTAGTGAAAACCACGAAGAGGAAGAGAGGAAATATGTTGAATGCCATTGTAGGTGTCTGCTTAGCAGTATGTTTTAATTTTAATAGTTTGAGATGCTTAATTATCAGATGATAAGTGATAGATGATAGATGTTCAGATTGTAGAAGATGGGTGGTAGGTGGGCGACTGATGAATGGTAGATGTTAGATATGAAATACCTAGAGGAAGGGAATGCATGAAGGGCTGAGTTTTAGCTGCTAGCATGACTATAGCAGCCTTTCATGCCGCCTTTGCTACAAATTCCACCGAACCACACAACTACATCGCCTACTCTCCAACACGATTGATCGAAAAGATGGTACCGTAGGCACTTCCATAGATTCCTTTTTCGTAAACTAGCTGTGCAATTGGGGTAGCCACATTTTCCGGGGTAATACCCAATGATACCATACACCCACCTACTAATAGCTATCTCAGTCTAACTCCTCCTCAAGCATCTAGCGTTCTAACCATTACATGAATGATGGCTACTTGATAGCAGAATGATATATGCTAACGATAACGGAATTTGACAGCATCTGTCCTCCCCTCTATGCTTTAGGGCTTCTAGGTACTATAAACCTCCTCTCCATCAGAGTCTAAACCATAATCCCTATAGCGACAGACGGTACTATCTGGCATATAGTTGCCTACATTTTTTGGATCCCCTAGGTCCTCCTGTTGATTTGGAGCCATCATAGTCTTATTGAGTGAGTCTTTGGGCGTCCCGACTCCTATTTTCATCACATTTATTACCATAATGTCCAAGATATTAGATAATCTTCAACTGTATAGCTCGAAGCACCCACCTGCTAGCTTTTTAGTGACTGATTTTGGTTCACCAAAGTCTGGCCTAGGAATTGGAGGTCCGATCTGCTCTGGAGTCAGGCAATAGGGTCTATCTTCCAAGCGGCGCTTGCTAATCTTGGTCTCCGCTGAAGGTAAGCGCGGGGTATCAGGGTCATGCTTCGGTGGAGGTGTCTTAAAGGCTGGAGCCTTGGTATCTCGTTTGTATTCGACCTGCGTAGAAGCGGCGTCTTCGGTAACTTTTTCGGTTGGTGCTTTCCCTTGCCCTTCGGCGGCTTTTTCAACAGGTTTATCATCCATTTTGCAATATCAAGGATAGAGCAAGGTTCGTATGATGGAATATCAGGGGGTAATCGATGGTATGATCAAGTTTTTGTCTACTTGGTAGGGGATTCAAGAGGCATTGCAAAGATACAAACTTATATACATTTATAAAACGCACAGTGACGGCAAATTTTTTATACTGTCGCCGAGGAGACTTGAGATTGTGCTAGCATCAACCCCGCCCACCGCCAGAGGAATCTTACAGAGTGTTCCTAAGTCCCAAAACTAGAAAATAGAGGTCGGAATCTTCAATCGAACGGCTCTATAATGAGCATCAAACTTATTTACTTTTCGTCCTCGTCGGAATCCCATTGTATAGTCCCAATCTTGCCTGATATATCGACGTCAAAATCCATGCGTGAATTTTCATTCCCCTTCGGACTAGTAAATGGGTTTTTTCGTGGAGTGCCTTTGTTAGGGGTGGTATAGTCAGTATTCGCAATTTAGGCATGTAAACAAGTTTTTAAAATATGAAACGCCCAACGTACTCCCAGTGCTGCCACTTGGTTTTGCGAAACCGAAGTTCGGCCTTTTCGGTGGTCGGCCAATATTTTGCGGGCTCATGAAGATAGTTTGGTCCTCGAGCTTCCGGGCACTTGTCATTTTGGATTTGACGGTAGCCGGTGCTGGTTGACTAGGGGAGTCAGGCTGCTTTGGTGGTGTTTGAGGCCTGTCCGGCTCTTTATCGTTGGCATCCCCTGCCTTTTCGGAGTCGTCCGAGGCCATGGATTGAACAGCCGCTGCGTAGGGTTTGACAAGAAGAAATATAGATTTAAATAATGCTATAGTTCCTAGTTCTGGAATTCTTATATAGGTTATATATAATGGTCCTCCGATATCTAGATCCTAGGTTGGTATTTTAGCATTCGCGTTTTGTCCTAGAAGAAATAATGGCGAAGACTTATTCAATTCCGCGCGAATAGGAGAATAGGAGAGCCACACCAAGCTACGCAGCGGCTTCAAGTTACACACGAGCTAGCCAACCCGCTCACGACTGGACAATTGACAACACAGATTTCATACCGAATCTCAACTTAGCCACCTGGACTCACAGCTTCGCATTTTGCTTGGATTGTATAGTAATAACGAGACCACGATTGTCTAGTTTTGGACTTCAACTATGTTCCTTGATAGGATATGCGGCTTTCGCCTTAACTCTTATAAATGTTAAAATATCTTCGGGAAAAGGCACGGTTTGTCTCCTTCGCGAAGCCTCCTTTAGCTTTACTTTTAACAACGAAAGTTATAAATGAAGGCCTGGGTACGAGACAACGGCATGGCTTTATCTTAAGAACCTGGAAGTCGGCAATACAATCATGTGAATCGCTTTTATGACCATGCTCGCCAAGGAAAATCTCAAAATCTAATAGGAGAAATGTGCTGATAGGTATGCGCCGTGTGTTACCAGCAAGCCAATCACACGCAGTGAATATCCCCAGCTCGGCGCTGCGAAGTGGCACAGCAGACAGGAAAAGGCATTCCTAGATCCTAAGGTTTCCTTTGCGTATTTACAATATTTAGCCCTTGTTATTGAGGATTGAAATCATCTCCTGAGGAGAAAGTCAGAAATTATATTCTGAGGGACTTGGTCATGTTGATATTGGCTGCTTTTTCCCCAGTGCATTGTTTGCTCCTGCTGTTAGCCACAGCAGCAATAATATACCAACAACCACCCAACACTGGATGGAAATACAGACATGATCGTTCAGCCTAGTTGTCGAGTTCCCAAGAAACTCATTCGCAGATATTTTTGGATCTTGGCCCTCTTCGCATTAATTTGGATCTGGTGGACGCAATTCTCTATATCCGACCGCTTGTACAGGTATTTTCACCCACTCAGAGGCCCGTATGCCTACTTCCAGCCGCCGGACGATCCAGTACCGCCTGATCTTGGGGAGGAACCGTCGTCACAGCACATTCGATTGTTTGTGGAATTCGTAAGTAATATTTTAGTTCAAAGCTAAATACTTCCACAGTCAGATACCTAGCACTGACCACTAAATATATATTTCACCAGGACTATGTGTTTCTCCGTGGCAAAATTCTCGGGTATTCATATACACAAGTAAAGTTTGGGCGTGGTCCGTCCCCGTTTCCTTTATAGCTGTAGTTGAGCAGGGTCAATTAAAACCGGAGGCTGTTTTAGAATTCAGGGAGCAGAGAGCTTGTACTTACGATGAATTTCTCGTAAAGATAGACAGCCTGTACGACTAGCCATCACAGACACGGACCTGATATGGGTGCCTCTGGACCCGCGCTTTTTTAAGACTTCCTGCGAGCGTAAACCTCCCTATAGCCAGTGTGGGCTACCAGGTGGAAATGGATATTGTAAGCGACCGGAGCTGATTCAAGCCATTTTTCTTCTAACTTTAAATATTTCTGTAGATTCGCCGAGATGGGACGCCAGCTACAACCGCAGTGACTCTTTCCATTTGGAAGACGAACAGACATATGTATGTACAAATACAAATTTGACCCGAACTGAGCTGGTTTTACTAATGACCACTTACTATAACATGGCAGGGCATAGCGAGCGGCTTCTGGGTGACCGACTGGATAATCATGAGCAACCACCCAATTCAGATGCGATTTGGGGGAGCCAAAAATTTCACTGAAGCGACACCAACCTTTGGGCTTGGACTCCTACCCCAGAAAGGCGAATCCAGTCGTCCCAACATTCTGTCAGTACTACAGCTACATAATAAAATAATTTCGCCGTACTGCAGCTTCTACAACTTTGGCAATCCTTGGCGCAATGGTTCTATGGTAATCGGTGGTGTAGACCGAGAAAAATTCTCAGGAAGACTAAGGGTTTGGAAGTCGGATATCCCTGGAGCTTTTAGGAGTCCTACCGTTAAGATGATCTCCTCCAGTGGGAGTGAGGAAGTTATGATTCCTGATAAACTAGAAGCTCTTATCACAATAGCGGAGAGGTATGACTAAATATTTCTGCTTCTTAGACCCGTACTAATATTGTACATTTTAATTTTGAGATAGGTTTCTATTTCTTCCGGCAGAAGTCGTGGATGAATTGCTGCCGCAATTCCCAATCCCCTGGAAATACCGTGGAAATCTTGGGAATAACGGTGTGTGGTATCTACCGTGCGATACCGACATAAGTCCCGAGATTGCTCTCCAGTTTACCTTCGACGATATTGTTATAAATATCCCTCTCGATGATTTAATTATAAGGTTCCCATTATACGATCACGACGGCTACTGCTTACTAGCTGTTAAGGCAATAAGTAGCCTTGAGCCCAATCATGAATGGACAAAGTACTCATTTATTCTTGGGGACCCATTCCTAAGGTATGTCACTACTCATGTTAGAGCGTTGTCAAAGTCGGTCTATGAATAATAAACCCATGCTGAATTAGGGTTGCCTATGTTGTTATGAACCCATTAACCAAAGAGACCGCCCTTGCACGTGCTACTCCCAATATTAAATCAAGCGACATCGTTGATTTGGGTGGTTCGAACGACTATCCAATTGAAGACGTTGAAGGTAACAACGAAAGCAGCGACGGAGGTAACTTTACTACCACAGTCCTTGCTGAATCTATCCCAAAGAAACTACCAGTAAAAGCCATAGCAGGAAGCGTCGTTGGTGGTACAATTTTCATCCTTGCAGCTCTGGCCGGAATCCTTCTCTATAGGCGTGAGAAATCGGTTCCTTATATCCCTCCTCCTCCTCCTCCTCCT
>LDUD01000016.1:629403-656431 GCA_012184295.1 Dactylella cylindrospora
GCAAGTAAGGTCGAGCAATGGTGCAGCACCTATTCCCATTCTTACAAATTATTTCAACATATTGGGTTATACCCTGGAATTCCCAGAGCCCAGAATTTCCTTTCGGATACGGCCGCCCCCGCCATCGATATCGGATATAAGCACACAGGAATCTCCACCATAAGGTATAACTAGTACGGTGCTGCTAGCTAGCTAGGGTCACTGAATAGCTTGGTAGTCGCTAAAAATTATGATAGGAAAAAGTCAAGATCGATAGTAGGCGCCGCAGTGTGAGTACATACGCGCACAAATATATGGTTGTCGTTTTCTAGATTTCCTGTCCTAGCAACTTAACTTTGTAAATTTTGTGCCTTCGCAACCATAGCAACCTATCTGGTGACCTGTTGTTTAAGTATTTGTGTATAAGGAGTTTGGGTTCGCGAAACAAATCATTTGTCGACATATTTTAAAGTTTCCAGTGCTCTCAGCCAGTAACTGCAACATCTCCAACGCACTCTAAACCCTCTCGCCCCAGAAGCGTTGAAAAAAAACTAGAATGAGGGAGAGAAGAGAAGGATGCATCATAGTTGGACCTTCGAAGAAAAAATTATAGAGATTCGGATCCGCTTGTCCGCCGCTTGTTAAGTTGTTTAGAACTGCAATACCCTCTCTAAGAATATATAGTGCGCAGAGACAACTATACCTAGATAGTTAGACAGCCTTACTTTATCACTTGGATTCATCAGTTCATAAAATACAAGACTAGCCTCCCTTCTTCCGCCTTCTAAGGCTATACTTCCCTGTTGGAGAACTCGCCGCGAGACGCTCATATTCTGGATCAGAGTCCGGATCCAAATCCTCGAAGGGGAGGGAAAACTCCCAACTGCCGAGACCATCAGCAGCTGTTACCGTGAGGTCAGTACCCGTCTTTTTATCGGTAACGGTTGATGCGGTAGATCTATAATCACGACCTTTAGTACGGATATCTGTATAGATCAAGGTGATTAGTGGTTTCAATCCCAAAAACACCTAGAATCATAACAAAATATCATACCTGGTAAGTCTGCCCAATCGACCCCTCTAAGCTGAGAGCCCGTCTCCGGATCCGTCTCGGTTCCCGATTCGAACTTCGGTGGCAAGGGTGGAGTCCCCCATAGACGATAATACTTCATAGCAAGCTGTTTAGTAGTTTTCGCGCCTGCTTTTTTCCACCGATATTGCCGGGGCGTCGAAGAATTGCATTGGGTCCGCTTTGCCGTTGATGAGCTAGGTGTAGGAGAGGATGAAGATATAATCTGAGAGGGCGGCGTCGAGGGATTTACAAGGGAAGAGCTAGATATCCTATTTCTATACATTGCTAGACTGCTTATCCTGTATGTTTGGAATCACTGTATCGTGTAACTCAGCTGGGGAATCGTAACAAAGGGACGTCACAGAACCAAGTCCATACGTATGAAAATCCAATGTTCTTCAAAGTTTTATTATATTCGAGCATAAACCAAGAAGCTTGAACGAATATAAGGGCTGTCTTATGGCTCATTTACTTATATACGGTTAGTTTAAACACAGCAATTTTGGATTGTTACAATTGCTGAAACAATAATATCCAGTTGAAATCAAGGGGATATTCTCGAGAGTCAGTATTTTGTTTAAAGGTACAGAACTTGTTACATGTTAAAAAAAAGTTAGGTGATCTCATAAAATATTCCTGCATAATGCTCTCTAGAATTCTGGGGGCTCCGAGAACCTAGATACTACGAGACGGCGGTCTATATTCGAACCAGACCGTCATGAGCTAACATCAAGGCTTTGCGGACCATCGGAGGAATAAACCACATCTCCTTCGCAGCTATAATGGAGGAGGCACAAAATCGCCACCTACGTATGACAGAGACATGAAGTGGTGGAATAATTTCTGCGTTCGTCGAATTGTTAACCCCTTTTGGAACCCTTCCCGAATCCGCGAGAAGATATTTTCACCGTCCAATCCATCAGAACAATTTAGGGGTGTAGCACAAACAAATAAGATTTTCTCTTTAAACTCTGTTCAAAAACAGATGTGAGAATAATATATTAGGAGAGCCAAATGCCTGTTGCCTAAGGTCTAAGGATGTACGGGTGTCCTCTGATTAGTTCCTTTATTCATGCGGCCTCGTCAAGTACTAAGGACGAACGGATGCTGTAATATAATGCTCATATATTGCATTTGATATATATCATTCTCGCTCTCTTTGGAGAAAGACTAACATACGTTTGATACAGAAAAACCTTTTGACATTCTTCGGTCTTACCCTTCTATAAAAAGTACGCGGTGTAGCGTCCTTGCGCGCCAAGCGTGTACCCTGTGCATTTCGGTAGTATTCAGTCCATCTCACGCCGCCCCTTACCGACAGGATGATTGGTCTCGTTTGCATCGCCTCGATGCAGGAAATTTAGCTTAGCTTTCGTTATAGCCTGAGCTTGACCCTCGCGTAGTGCTGTCTCTTTGTGTTTCAACATATGCGGCAACCGGGAAGGGATTCCGTCATGGCACATGTTTACTGGGGTCTTTAAACCTCATAAATGGGTTTTTGAGTACAAACCGCAAAAGCCATATCCGACCTTAGAAATTAGTCCCCTGCTGCGCGAAGAACGTTTACCATGGAAAGAGGTTGATATCCCGAAAATGATATATCTGGAGAAGGTGCCTCCAGCTTGGCGAAGTCATCGGTTCTGTCATTACTTGATTTTGTGGAGTCGATCGTGCTTTCTTTATTGGTGGAAGTTCTTAGGAACAATATAGATGGTTAAAAATACGACCTTATTTATAGGAGGATCATAATGGGATGCATTGATGTTATTAACTTAAATTAACATTAGTCGCTAGATTGTGTCTTCGGACTTCCACCTGGCTTTATAGTTTTAGCAAGAAAGTCATGTCTAGACGGTCGACGGTATTGAGCAGCCTTGATTCGCAACACAAATCATTCAGAGAACATTCTTGGAGGCAGTCTGCTGCAATTTGACACGAGAGACTCTCGACAAAATAAATTTATAAATCAAGATTGGATTCGCGAGACGTTCACACGCCACTAGGCTAGAAAATGAGTATCTTGGTCTGATCTGTTGTTTACATCATTCAGAAAGCTGGGGAAGAGGTGCAGCTTTCTTGCATGTGCATCGGTGTGGGCTAAACGGGTATGTCTGGATGCATGCCGCACAGATGCTAGATGGTAATTCTCTTTAGGCCATATAACCGAGGGCTCAATGCCCAAAGGCAGAGATTGGCCGTAAGGGTCTCTAAATTCTCGCCATCTTTGCTTTCACCTAATTCTGGAGGAGTGGCATGGCGAGAATGTTGTAGTCGGTGGGGAAAATCAAACGTTGCCAAGCGCAAGCGACGAGGTTCAGGCCTTGAAGAAGGGCTGCCTCGATAATCTAATCTCGAAACAGCTCCTCTGGACCCACCGATCCACACGGACAAAAACTGCAATGCCGTTTCGACGGAGAATTGCTTTGGCCGTTAGATTTTTTCCAAGATGTGGGGAATACCTACAGCCCAGAGTTCCTCTTTCGGCGGGTAACCCGATATGATATGAACGAGAAGCATATAAAAAGGAGTAGTAAAGTCATGTAGCTTCTGGATCTTCCTCTCGCCTCCGTCTAGTAGAGCATAGCCTCCCAACTGCAAAGAACTTTCCCTCGCATACCGCTCACTTTCATTTTTATTTTAGAAACTTCAAGCGACTTTAACCGAATTCATCATGCAGATCGGTACCATGAAGCTTTTGGCCCTAGCGGCTCTTCTTCCTTCTACTCTTGCCTGTCTGGGTTATACCGGTGGTGTCCCAAAACCCACCTCCACCAAGACTAATAGCAAGGTCATTGAGGTTGCTGCTGGAAAGGTTTTCGATGGTGGCTGGGCCAAGTACGATCGCGGTAGCGGTGCTTGCAATGACCAAGCTGAGGGAGGTAAGAGAAAATTTTGATTCTATAATGCCTATCTAACCGATCAGCGTACTAATTATCAATGTAATCATTAGGCGATGCCGACGCCGTCTTCCTGTTGAGGTCTGGTGCGACCTTAAGGAACGTCATTATTGGAAAAAACCAAGCTGAAGGTGTCCACTGCGACGGACCCTGCACTCTCGAGTTTGTCTGGTTTGAGGATGTCTGTGAGGACGCCATCACCGTCAAGAACGACAAGGCAGGACAACATTCCTGGATTATTGGTGGTGGTGCCTACCATGCTGCGGACAAGGTCGTCCAACACAACGGATGCGGTACCGTTAACATCATTAACTTTTACGTTGAGGACTACGGCAAGCTCTATCGCTCTTGCGGAAACGTAAGCTTAATCCTTTGAGATTCACTGCCTCCTAGAACTGCAAAAAGCTAACAATTATACTCAGTGCTCTTCCCAATGCAAGCGTAATGTCTACATCGAGGGTGTCACCGCTAAGAACGGCGGCGAGCTCGCAGGCATTAACTTCAACTACGGCGACACTGCCACCCTCAAGAACGTCTGCTCTGATGCTAAGGTTAAATGCCAAGGTTACACTGGCTGTGCTGGTGGATGTGAGCCAAAGAAGGCTGGAACCTGCTCCGGTTAAGAGGCAAAGGGTTTTGGTCGAGTCCAAAGCGGCCCTGGGGTCAATTAGAGTGGAATTTGATACCATGGCTCAACTGAGTTAGGTATCAGGAAATCGTAGGATTCTCTTTCTGTACATTGTTGGATGCGTTTCCGCAACTGTAAATATTCCACCATATATATTGTATATACTCGAAAATGAAGCAGTAGTTGCTTTTGAAAAGTTGGCCCGTAACTGGATTTAAGGATTCTGCGTATCATCTTCATCTTTGCTACAGAATTCATTTGAAGGAACAATCGCGAAATAATCTACCTTTAATGGGTAATGCCCCCTTAAGCTCTAGAGTTAGATACTATCTCCGACAAACGGTGAGTGTTTGGGATTTCGCGTTGTGCCGTGTTGGATTTCAAGACTCTAGAGACTCAAAACGTCTTCCTTACTTCCCTAGACTAGCAGTGAATCGACCCGATCCCAATCCACGCATCCGGCGCGTTTATCTCTTCAATTCCATTCTGAACTCGACATGCCAATATGATTTGATAACGGTATCATTACCAATCTCACAACACAGGATTTTGCTTTCGTGGTGTGGCATTCTAGCCTTATATATGCACTCTCCTATCACAAAAACGGGACATGGGTTGTCGGCCATTCGACCCAATTAGGGCTCTATTGGCACATGCAGGTTCCGTTGTGGCCCTGCCAAGCGCCATCTAATTTCGGTATCTCGGTGACCCGCTTCCCTGAATCATCGAATAGGAGACCAAGGGTTTGGAGGTCTCAGAGACATGCCAGAAGCTTAACTGGCGCATGTTTACGTGATCGATAACGTCGACCGTAACAAAAATCTACTGCAGGGTGATTTGGCGATGCGTCAAGCCATTGATATGAGAGCATCTACCAGCCTCATCGATGTAGATCATTTATCTGGAGCCGCCCTGCTCGAGAAGGCGGGGCAAATCCCGGGTCTAGAATTTCTATTGGAGAGAAATTTTGTCACTCATTGACTAAAAGGGCAGAATCTAATTTAGGGGGAATCAGGATGGCGTTCTGGTGGCTGTCTGTCACACCTGGGTGTGCGTGGATCACAACGGGCTATTGTGGAGAAGAAGAAGCTGGAATTCGAAGGGATTCAGGTCAATTGGCATCATCACGCGAGAGTCCTCATAGAACATTTTCTTTGAGGATCAGTTTTGCAAACGGCAGGAAACGTGGTGGTGGTGACGGATGCGAAAAGCCTTGAAGAATGAATACACCGATTTTAGCTTGTATTTGATCTTTGCACGAAGAATAAAACCCCGATACCGATGGGATGGATATTGCCCTTCCTTTAAATCCCTCGATCCAACAGACATTTTGCCCGAAGTCTATGTTGGGACGGTCAGATCCCCGAGGCTGGCGATGCTGAGGGGTGAGCCGAACAAGGGGCTTATTCTTTGAAGGAAGGGTCCGAAACTCCTGTTGTATCGAAAACAGGGAAGCCACCCCTTATCCATATTAACGCACAGAGCTGCGACGGCTTTTACAGTGCGGAACCGAGCAAACTTAGAGGACTCCATTATAGCCAAAAATCTGAACTTGGACCTGGTTGCTGCTTCTTTCAGGCCGCTGGTGTGTTGCTTTGGGTTAGTGACCTTTTTCTGAAGCCAGCCGCAGGGGGGCTTGCGGATAAGGAGAATTCGAACGAGTGGTAGCTTTGAGATGCATCGGGGTACACACGCTGCCTTCAGATGGTACCATTTCGCCCATACAAAACCACACCACTCTTTTTTTCCCTCTTTTCTTTTCCCTTCAGCCTGATTCACTAGCAATTTTGATCGTGTACCTTTCTATCGAGTTTGGATAGAGTCCATTCATTTTTGTTTTTCACCTTTTTTATTTTTTCCAACTACAAGGCACTCTCCATCGATTCTCTTAACTCATCCTCTCATTCTTTTTCTTACTAGCGTACTGAGTACGAATATCTCGCCGAATAAGCGAAGCGATCAAAAAGGAGCTGTGGAACAGCGCCTCTGGACTTCGACACTTTACAGACAAATATACCTAAACCCTCTAGGGATTTCCGTCGCTGGCCAAAGGAAAGGAAAGACCGATTTGAAGTAGTGCGATATTCAGATTATCTTGAGCGGGACTACATCTCCAGGAATCTCGAACGAGCCCTTTTGTCCGGTTGAAAAGAGACATTCGGATAGCGAACTGGAGGGGCTCTAGGAAATCGCCAAAACATCACAACATATCAACCTAAGAGGACTTAATCAAACTCGACTGAAGGGCGTATAGGTTTGCTTTACTGGATATACCCTGTTAAAGTTTTTTCTACTACGCTTCCATTACGCGAATCGCCAAATACAAAAAAAAACTGAGATCTTGGATCGCGGGCATATCTCAGAGAAGGAGCGAGCAGAAACCCCATCAGGAACCTTAAACGAAACCTTTGAGAGTTTCCCTAGTGTTTGAGAGAGACGACAAACTATATCCACGGATTCATGGTAGGTGAAGCCATTACATCCCCCCGCCCGTCCCGTCAAAAGCTGTCGTTTTGCACCTTGGGTGCACCTTCTATTGGGCGCACTGTCTCTCGATCATCAGATGTATCAAAAGTCATGTATCTCGTTTCAGGGCTTTCCATGATGCAACACAAAACAGTGTCGCCCTGTCGTTTCAACACACAGTCTGCCCCATAACTATTACTCCCCTCTCGGCTTCTGTCATGCTCTTCTGTTAATACCATGCAATTCTCTTGGGCCGACCCTCTCGTTACTTTTTACCCTGCTTTTCGCACTAATTTGCCATTTGGGGCTATTCGTTTTATCATTATTATATTATAGAACTTCAACTAAATAACGCTTGGACTACAGACCCTATGTTGCAATGACATCGATATTGAGTTGACACCCACGTTTCCAACACACCGCTGCACGATTCCGCCCGCTTCGTGCGACATATCTCTTACCGATACCCTGGACAACTTGGACAACCTGGATCGGGGCACGGATCCCTTTCTAGGTCGTAAACGGGCTTACACTCCCTAACAATGCAGAACTTCAGTAGGCGTTCCTATGACCGGACAGGAAATACCCTAGACCCATTAGACGAGGACCCTGTCTACGAAAGTAAACCGACACAGGTTCTTCGCGTGGTCAATGGCGGTATAGAACCAAGGCATATGCGAAAAGGGAGTTATGTTGAAGATGACACCTATTCCGTGCCTTTGGCATCCACCGAAGAATATGGAACATTACCAACATTTCCAAATTATACTAGTGGTGGTGTGGCTCCTGACGTTTCAGGTTCAAGGGCGCGGGATGCTAAAGATCAACTCGGTGTACCTGACACACGGCGTTCATCGGGCCGTAACGGACGTTCCGGTGCTCGAAGGTCTCTAATATTGGGACCACAGCCACAACCTCAATTACTTTCGCAGACCTATGGTAACTACCAGCCTGCACCTAAACCTAGATTCCCAAATCCTTCAAGTTCAGTAGACTACTATAGACAACAGCAGCAACAGCAAAGTTATTCTAGACAAAGCAGACAGTCAGGTCAAGGCCTTGCAAGCCCTGGTTTGGGTCGTTATAGTCCTCCTCTAGAAGCGGATGAGGATGCTGAAGACGAAAACATGCGTTCGCGCTCTATAATGATCGGGTTTGAACAACCCTCGCCTTCAGGAAATGCCTCTCAGTGGTCGACGCCTCCCAGCGGCTCCAATGAAAATTCGGCTTCATCTTCCTCAAACTCTATCCCTACGATACAGTCATTCCCTTTTCCGCCACCCCAGCCACCGACTGTAACACCCACCCGAAGAGGCTCTTCATCCAGTAATAACTCGGTTCAAGGGAAGCGTGCTCACCCAGTATCATCGTATTATTCTCAGGCTTCCTATGCAGTCTCGCCTATACCTGAGGAATCGTCAGAATATGGTCGACACGGATCATTTGCCTCTTCTCACGCAATACCCTCTAGTTGGGGCTCTGGTATTCCGGGTCTCTGGATACCAAATTCAAACGAAGAATTGATGAGTGACGGCTCTTCCTCGATATCAAAAGGCAGCGGCAAAAGTCGAGGCAATGATTATGAAGATTACGATGAGGGAACTACGCTTGTTCGTCAGGCGAGCATGGGGCGGAAAACAAAACCAAAGTTGACAAATATCCATGGCCCAATTGACAGGTCCGATACGTCTAAATCGAAATCATCGAGAAGCGAGACCTCAAGTACCTCCCAGAGTCAAGGGAAAAGAAATAGTATTGTATCCTTAAAACTAGACTCAAAAATCTCAGCAAAAGAAAAGGCGGTTGCTCAACCAATCGGCAGCCCTATGGAGGTGGTTGATGATTTGACACCACCACCTAGAATTGGATTTTGGCAAAGGTTGTCTCAACTCAGTCTGCGAAGCAACACTCCTGATATGTCGCCCAAACCTTTGAGAATACCGAATGGAAGCTCCCCAGATCTCCGAAATAAAGAAGGGCAGACCCCATCGTCAGCCGGTGGCCTTGGCTCCAATCTTACAGTACCACAAGCCACATTGAATCGGCCTCGCCCACCGAGACTCAACATCGATGCTGTGAGGGAAGCAGAAGCAAGAGGCAGTCTGACAAGTTTACCTGATTTAATACGGAGAGCCACCAAGCTTGCAGCGGTACTGGAGACTGGAAATAGACCTGATAGCAGGTGGGGAGGAAGTCGTGCGCCTAGCATCATGAGTACTGATACATCCGGTCATAATGGACAATACCAAGAATCTCTATCCGACATTCTCGCTTCCTTCCCACCTCCGTTAGCATCTGGTCGTCGACTCTCAAGCAGAGGCACGGCGTGGCCTCTTCCTGCCGATATGGGCTATATGCGAGATGCAGATACACCGTCCGTCCGCCGGAAACGAAAGATTTGTGGCCTTCCTTTGTGGGCGTTTATTGTTATTGTTCTACTTGGCCTAGTTGTGATTACTGCTGCAATCATTCTACCTATCCAACTTGTTGGCCTTAGTAAAAACGATGATAACAAGGACGCTCTCACGTCGGAAACTTGTGCAGCCTCTAACCCATGTCTTAATGGTGGCCTGGCCTCAGTTGAAGATGGAAAATGTACTTGTGTATGCACTAACGAATTCTTCGGCGAACACTGCGAAGAGTCGAACGATCCGGCCTGTACTTCTATCATTGTCCAAGACACAACACCCGGCCAGACCGTGAGTAGGAACGTCACTTTTGGCTCCGCGATTCCACGTATTCTTGGAGTAGCAGATTCGAAATACAAAGTTCCTATCGACACCCTCACTTTAGCCAATACCTTTGCACTGCAGAATACCACATGTGCTCTACAGAACGCTTTAGTCACGCTGAACGGCAAAACTGCCCCTTCAAGCAGTAGTAGCAGTAGCAGCACTGGTTTTGCCCTGGACGAGAATGTCATCGATTTTGGGCGAGTCGCAGTGTTATATCTCGCAGAGACTGTTGGTATGAGAGAATCTGTCGATGCAAGAGAGAACCTTGGTACTGTCTTTGCGAATGGACAGGATTATGGCGTTGTCGATGTTAATAGTAGCATCGAAATCGACCTGACCAATCTCAAGATCACCACTAGCGGCGGACAGACAGTGGTTGGATCAGCGAGGGTAAAGGCGCTGCTTCACAAGCTCAAGAGGGCTAGCGAAGAAGCAACTAGTCGGATAGTCCGACGACACAGAATACACGGCGACTCTTGGTGAAATCTACATCCAAGAACCATATCCTTCTTGTTTCATTTGAGCGACCTTGCAACAAAAAAACTTTCTGCTTTAACATGAAGCTGTACAATACAGTGGCAAAGCAAACAGGCGTTTCTACATTTCTTGTTCGACATCGTTACCTTTCTCGGTTTATTGGGCTTATCGCTTCTTTCATTGTTCTTACATGGAAATTTTTGGACCTTTTTGAGACTTCACTTTTGATGAGCTCGTTGTAATGTCGCTAAATCTGCGACTTAATCACGAACCGTATACCCTCCTTATGCATTTTTTGTTTCACTTCGTGACCATGTATAACATAACATCTATTTCTGTTTTTTCTTTTCTTCTCCGGTGGGACCATTTTGGTATATAGCGGCGGACACTTTGGAGGTTCCCTTTTGATCTATTGTATGTAAGATAGCTAGTTGGTTGTCAAACCTGAAGCGGAGGAATGGGAATCAAAAAAAAGTACATTTCAACCAAAACCTCTGGATCTCGTATAGAAAATATGAGGTATCCCCGTCATATACTCATACACACTACTGCTCCGCCGCCTTTGGAGCCTCGATTGTTATCCCCAGTTCTTTCCTCAACTCTCTCACCTCCTTTCTTACCTTCCTAACCTCCTCTTCCTGCCTTTCAATCTCTCGGAGAAGTCCGCACAGAGAAATTAGATGTGGTAAACTGGCTGTGAACTCCTTTTGTGCGGTTTTCAGAGACATTGGCGTCAGAATCCCGAACCAACGGATTGGATCCTTGGGGTTTGGTTTTAATGATGGTTCTCGGGATTCTTCTTCAGCTTCTTTTTCTGCTTCTCCACCAGGATAGCCTTGATCTTTGATTTGGTATTGTCTCGGTTGTATTGTCTCGTTTTCTGTTTCCTTGGTGCCTGGATCTGTAACGCTTTCGGCTTCTGATTTCGGCCTAGACGGCGGGGGTTTTCTGTTTCGCAAGCCGGTAGGTGGGGATATATCTTTTTGAGGGGTTGAGGATTCCGGGCTCGGGTTTAGGGGGAATTCTTTAAGAGTGAATGTGTTTTTATCTGAGGGAGTGGTTATGTCACTTCCTGGGGGGTTATGGAATGTCAGTCATCATGTGTGCAGGTAGCTTCCGTCGCGGGTAAATGACGAGTAGCATACACTCCTCTCAAAGCGGCCATTCTCTCGTCGTAGAAATCTTGGCCGTAATGGATTCGATTTGGGGCGGAAAAGTTGGCTTGAGCAAGAGAAAAGTAGCCCTATGACATCGTTATGTTAGTTTAATCCCTTCAGCTGATCCATGTGAAGAATCATACATTCGAGAGATGTTTCGAGATGTCCGCCTGAAGAGATTGGTATGTATCGAAGAGTGATAGGTAGGAGACTATGAGAGAATCGAGGTGATCCTGGAGTTCGTGAAGTTGCTTCAAGGTAGCCATTGTGACCCAATATCGAATGCGAAATACTGTCCTTTCTTAAGACTTCGAATTGACGCTGGCGCCAATATATATACGATTTCGATAGGTCGTAGATGTCGTTATGAAAGACGCGTATGTTCGAACATTCAGAAAGTAGAGTTGAATATGTGTTGTTGAAAGGTGTGGCTGGAGCTCTCCCCAGTCCACCAAGCATGAGGCTGCTGTGTGCTACGCCGCTACGCATTTCAAAGCTCCAACCACCACTATCTTCCGCGTCTCCCACTTCACCATCCTTCAACATCTATCATCCCGACTCGTATCTAGCTCCAAATCCAAATCTTTGGCGTCATAATATCCGATAGTCTCATCTCGAAAACCATCCTTCGAATTTCATAGTTTCAGACCCCCCAACCCACATATCACACGATGGCGTCAGACGGTATTCTGAAGCCAGAGAAGGACTGGACGGAGACTCTAGATCAACAGCTCCCAGATATCGAGGAGCTGGCGAAGGTTCGCCTTCCACCTCACTCCCACCATCCTTGCCTTGATGGTGCCATGAGCTGACAGCTGTTTAGACAAACCTACAAGCCGCTCTAGAAAAACTCCTCACGCTCGAAAAACAGACCCGTCAATCCTCAGACCTAAAATCAACATCCCGAATCCTAGTCCTCATCGTAACATTATGCAAACAGGCAGGGGATTGGAAGGCGATGAACGAAAATGTGCAGCTGCTCGCAAAGAAGCACAGTCAGCTCAAGCAGGCGATCACGAAGATGGTGCAGACGGTGATGGGATTCTTGGATGAGACGCCAGATTTGGATACCAAGCTATCGGTAATCGAGGCTTTGAGGGTTGTGACAGAGGGAAAGGTTGGAGTCATCGAGCCAAATGATATCATAGGAAATATAGAGGCTAAAAGGGATTACGCCCATAACAGATCTTTGTTGAAGTCGAACGCGCCAGAATCACCCGCATCCTATCCACCATCAAAAAGAGCCAAGGCGACTTGGCTGGAGCCACCGAAGTTCTCTGCGAGCTTCAGGTCGAGACTTTCGGCTCTATGGAACGTCGCGAAAAGACCGAGTTTATTCTTGAGCAGGTTGGGCTATGCATTGAAAAGGGTGATTGGACACAGGCTGCAATCTTGTCTCGCAAAATTTCCACAAAGTTCTTAAAGGACAAGAGCGTATCGGACCTTAAACTACGGTACTATGAGCAACAGATAACCTTAGCGAAGCACGAAGACAAGTATCTAGACGCGTGCAAGCACTACTGGGAAGTCTACGACACCGACGAAGTACAGGAAGATCCAACGAAATGGCAGGCGGTCCTCAAGAGACTCGTCTACTACGTCCTCCTCGCCCCTTACGACAATGAACAATCCGACCTGTTACACAGAATCTCTCAACTGCCAAAGTTGCCTTCCGTAAAATTGGAACATGACCTTCTGGTTCTCTTTACTAAAGTTGAACTGATGCGATGGGCATGGATAGAATCCACCTACTCTGCGGAACTTCAAAGTGACGACATATTTGCAGCCCCAGGGTCTACGAAAGATCCGAAGGCAGTCACCCGATGGGAGGATCTGAGGAAGAGGGTGATTGAACATAACGTGAGGGTTATCGCAAAATACTATACCAGGATTAGTATGGAGAGGTTGCAAAATTTGCTGGATTTGAGTGAGGAGGAGAGTGAAAGCTATTTGAGCAAGCTGGTGACGCAGAAGACAGTGTACGCTCGGATTGATAGGCCAGCGAGGGTTGTTAGCTTTAAGGAGCCGAGGGATAGCAATGAGATTTTGAATGAGTGGAGTGGGAATATGAAGGGACTGCTAGGCTTGTTAGAGAGAATTGATCATTTGATCACAAGGGTGAGTGACACAACTCATTAATCTCATAAAAGGATAAGATGAAGTTACTAACAGGTTGACTTGTAGGAGGAAATGATGGCAGGCATACAGCAAAAGGCAAAGTCAAAGAGGTAGGAAAATATCAATGCTGAGCGAGTCTTCTAGCACGCATTCAGGACGAAAGCATAAAGAGAAAAACATGGCAGCATCTAATGAAGCCTGTGCGATAATTCTTTGTGCTTTTCTTCTTTCCCTGGAAAATAAAATTTTTGAAAGTGATAGGTATTATGTACAATAAAATAGACGAATACAATTGTGCAGTATCCTTCCATTCTGGCCAATCTTTCCACCTTTTGTTGTTTGTGGAGTACTTTTTCATCTTACAAATCTTGTTACATTTTGTGATATTATAATCTCATCTCTAGGGGTATTTGAGGGAGTAGGGAGGGAGTAGGGAGTGTCGAGGGCATGGCTTTAATATGGCGTAGAGGTAAGGTGTATTAGGTCGTGATTATGGTGCCAATTCATTTCCGACATCTCTCCATCCTCTCGACTGGTACAATTATCGGCTTCTTTCCATAACCGTACTTCTCCTGTCGCCGCAGGGCTTGTGCGAAAGCGAGTGTGTGACGTTCGTCGTATGGTTGCGTCCTGATCGCGGTTCCTATCGACATGAAAAACCTATCATACGACAAGAATATGGGTTAGTTATCAGAAGTTCCCGTGCCACAATTTCAACTAATTGGGACAATCGATATGGTAGCCTACCCAAACGTCGCCGCCGAACCAGCCATATATTGCCCTAGACTTCTGAATACGCCATTCGGGCCGGCACCGTATCTAAAGATGTTGTAACCGCCAAAGATGAAACCGATTATTAAGCCGACGGCTGTTGTGGAGTGTATGCGGTTAGCTTGGTGTATGGTCTCCTAGATGGATGGATTGTCTAGAAGAGAAGGGCCGGAATCGACATACAGGTGCCCATCATGAAGCCCAACTTCACTAGAAAGTAGAAAATAGTATCAGTTAGCTCTTGCGACATTTACAATATAGCCGTGGATTAGAGATATCCATACTCTTATCAAATGTCGAAGGCCCGTGTTGGCCGCCGCCTTGAGGAATATTGACCGGAACCGGCATTGCGTCGCTCTCGCCTCGTGAATAGACTCAAGAAAAGAAAAAGAGAATTTAGGTATTTCAGGGCCCGTGAGATTACTCTAGCCGACTGCGAACGAAGGGATTTGAGGAGGAATTTTAAGGACCGTGATGATGTGGGCAGGGTGGTGTAACGTGGGGCTTTTTCGGGTTTGGAATTCGCGGCTTTTGCAGGGCAGATTATATGCACCACCCGCTGCTGATGGATTGTGGGGGAATTACCACGCTTGCAACACAGAACTTTTTAGTGGCCTACGAGAAACTTTGTAGCGAGATATGAGGAGGATACGGCATCGAGGGCATGATATAAGTGAATCAATAGTGATAGACCCTGTTAGGCCATAGTAGTAGAATGGGTTTTAAAGGGTCGTAGTAGCTACTACTTAAATTCTTGAACCTAACAAAAATCTATGGGGAAATCACCATATAAAATTGATATTTACGTCTATCGACAAGCCAGCTTAGTATCACGATCCTCATGAGATCCGAGATGGAAATATTATTGATTTAAAATGGAATTATAGCCTGCTTTAATGTATTTTGATGGTAATAGCTCCATCAGAGCAATTTTCATTGATATTCAATGTCAAAGGAAATCTCAAGTCAGCTAATCAGCAGATGAACGGCTGCAGAGCACACCTGAAGATGTGTTATCCTCCACACAACATCTCCGCTTCAACGAATGACTATTTAAATCTTACAATCCTCATAATCCATCAAAACCTCATTCCAATCTTTGGATCTTAAGTGCTCCTTCCAACCGACTCCATCTATATATACTACTCAAAAGTTGAATATAAAACTTACTCCATTGACACCGGCCCAAATCACGCATTTGGGCAAACCGATCATCCTTTTATATATATCACACAGAACCTCAGCCATGCCACCAAAAGGGCCAAAAATTGCCCGAAACATTAAACGTGGCCGTAAATTCGAATCATCATCGGAGACTAGCGATAATCCCAATGAATCCCGCCAGCCACCAGCTCTGAAGAAACCCCGATCTTCATCGATTACGCAGCCGTCCTCTTCGGGCCTTGCCCCGACTGCTCCGTCCCCACGTATCGACCCCATCGAAAAGCAACAAGAGAAAAATGAGATCACTCTCGGTAAACTCGTTCTCGGTGAAATCATCGCGGACCCTACGAAGTTCACCTTCAAATACACTGGTCTGTGTATGGATGAGGATGCTGGAAAGGTAATGGAATTGCGTGGACAATTGACTTCATTGGCAGCTTATACGAGGAACTTGGAGAAACAAGTTGAGGAATCGAGGGTCAAGATGATGACGGGGGATGATATTAGTAACGAAGCGATGCAGATGAAATGGGTTGTCAATGAGGGTTTGAGAAACCTGTTCAAGGTATGTGGCTATGCTTTGTTTTTGGATAATGGATGGGCTAAGCTTCAATTAGTGGACCAAAGATGCGTCAATTAGCAAAGGAATCGCCGGTTTCACCTACACCGAGCGTTGCCCTTCTCAGGACATTTTTATCGGCACATTTGATCTTCAAGGCGTTCGTAAACACAGCAAAACCTGCAGACTCCCATATGAGCAATTCGAGAAGGCGCTTTGCCCGGAAGGAAAGGGATATCCCTCTATTGAGGTCGGTGACGGGTATGACCGTTTCCACAGCTCATATCCCTTACCCGTAAACTCAAGATGCCTCTAACAAATGGTGCTACCACCAGTGACCAGCAATTGGTAATTACGAGTCCTCATGTCAACATTGAATGGGTTCCAACTGCAGGTGAAATCGGTGGATCATTCATCATCAAAGGCAGCTACGGAACTCTTGAAGGTCGTGCAGCTCGCCAAGCTCTCCTCGAGGTCACCCACAAAAAACAAAAAGAAATCAGAGAACTAAGAAAAGCCGCGAAGGGGGAGGCTGCCCCTGAGGCCGCTACCAACGATACTAAGGACACCGAGGAGGGAGACATGCCCGTTCAAGAAGATGGGGCATTCTATTCTATGCTCAGAGCTAGCATTGATTCTGGAATTACTACACGTACTGGCACTGAAGAAGTCAGTGAGCAGGGCAAAGAAATGCGCGGTGAGGGCGAAGAGACATACAGAAGCGACGATGAAATGTCTTTTGCGACCGAAGAAATGAAAGAGGAAGAAAAAAGGCTGGTCAAAAATTCGAATGGTCGGCTGCCATCAGTTTCTCGTCTTTTGAATCCAGGTTCCTAGTTGTTTACCCGCTAATGACGGAGAGATCATGGCCTGTTCTTCAAACTCGGTTGCTGTGGTATAAAGTTTCAATTTCGATTTGTTTCATGGTGAAGGTATACGAAGTGGATATCGCATGCATGCTCTTCGGTTTGATAAAATGGCTGTACGGTTGTGACTATACCTATAGCTTAAATTCGAATTCTCATTAGTTGTTCTTCTTTTCTCTTGCATTACTACCAACGGTGTTCAGGCAGGTGGCCTTATATGTTTTCTTTTTAGTTTATACTCTCACCTACACAGAGAACCCACTTGCGATTTTCTCCTACCCTATGTATCGGTAGATGAATGCAATGCCATACCATGGGGACCCTCTGCTCGGTCAATACGTACTAGTTTTATAATATTAACATTGTGTTGTCCTTGCACTACCAACATCAGCGGTTAAGTCCGAGGATAAAAGCACGTCGCACAAACCAAAAGGAAAACAAGATGCTCCTCGCCTCCCAGCCTCACATTCGCGTCGCAGCTTAAGCCTGTAGGATTTGGTCTTTCCCGATCTGCACTCCTCTGCACTTTCCCGCCTGAAACGGCTTTGTCAAAGGGCGCGGGATTCTTTTTCGCGCCGTTTCACGGTATTTTGCGACCGGACAAGGTGCAACTCGGTGTTAACATTCACGGTGAGGAAGCCTTTCTTTCTCGAACAAATGAACTCGAGTCGTGTGCAGATGACGAGCCGCTGTAAACAAGACCGGTTTCCCCACTCGACCGCAATTTGAACCACGGATGTAAAATTTTCACATGTGTTTTTTTTGTTAATAACATGCTTGGATAGAATGTTCGATTTCGAAAATGTTGGATTCGAGCCCCTTCGATTGGACTCGTGACCCCTTCACTAGCTAACCTCTTTCTTCGTTGCTCATGAATTCTCCCCCCACTGCCGCTATCACCAGTTGAGAGAAAGGTGACATTTCTCAAGTCGTGAGACCACAATCCCTTTCCCCCTGTTCCCCCGCCATGAATCGCATGGTTTGGACGAGTTTAGAGAAAAAACCCCTTTTTCCCTCCTCTGGTTCATGTTACCAGTTTTTTTCTCGCTTCCGCTTCCCCAGGATCTCTGGGTTATCTAAAATGCAGGTAGGGTGTTCGCCATAACGGTTTCAGATAGATAGCAAGGGAAAGTGTTTAATATAAATGGAGGGGGGTCAAGCTTATTTTACTTCGGCGTTTTGTAAGAAAGCGGGTGGGATTCTGTTATCAAAAGGCCAGAGGCTGAGTGGGAGATGTTAGCGGGTGAGCTTGAGGCGGGTTGTATTATGTAGCTAGTCTAGGCTAGGGTTCGCGATCTCTTTCTGTTGTATACTTTGAGATATTAGATTACAAAGTCCGGTCAAGTATCGATGTATCGAATGTTGATGTTATACGTTAATGCATGTCCCCAATTGCAATTCCTTTGGACCCTTCCTCGTATACCTCGTGAGAGGTATCAGTTACCTGAAGCGGTAATACAGACCAAGCCTAAGTTCAGGTACCAGTTACCAACCACTAAACTCTTTTTCACCACCGGAACCCTTCCCAAAGTATAATATTTACAAGGACAATCCCCCATCTCCGAAATGCAGATGCACTTGTCGCTCATGCGACTAAAAGTAGAAGCTTAAAATGGTCCCTTTCTTGCGGGCTTGTCCATCTGTACATATGCGTGCACATTGGGAACCTGTAACCTATCGGTCGGGGTTTGCATTCCTCGGGACTTCCCTCCTCGAACCATGTATGCTCTTCCCGCATGCACGAATAAGCTGAAGTCATCATGGGGGGGAAATTTCCCCACTGGTTGGGTGGAAAAGCGTGGGAAGGGTGAGAGGGTCAAGCTCTCCCAATCACAAGGTGCATTGGAAAGGTGGGCATGCAGGCGTAGTTTTCTTCCCGCCTTCTATACATGTGTAATTCAAATTTCTAGCGACGACCGTTCTACCAAAATATGTGGGAAAATTTTTTTTCCTGTAGACGAGAGGCAAGAGGTGGTTAAATGTGGGGTTATTCACTGGCTTCCTTTTTAATTTTTTGTTTTGATAGGTCATATTATTGGGCGGGTGTGTCTGTGTCTCCTATTTTTGGTATGGTCTCTCGATACGTGCAGAGAACGGTGCATGGTGCACACCCTTTTGAGGTTTTCAAAGAGTGTGGGACAGACGAGAGAAAGAAAATAGAAGGGACAGACCGGGACAGGCCAGCAAGCCGCATAACATAACATCACCAGGCATATTTTGTCGATGCCTGGATGTCCAGATTTTCCAGAAAGTCTTGTTTATGTTTCGGGTTCCCCTTTCCTGACCTGATTCCTCTTTCCCGTGAGATTCTGCGATACCATCCCATACCACCCGATCCTTAGAGATCTTCTCTTGTCAGGGCTGAAGTAAAAAAAAAGTTAAGAAGATATCTCACCACCACAAGCTTTTTCCGATCATACCGAATACTACGTAACGTTAACGCAACCAGCTATTTGTTTAGCGAAAAGTATTAGGAGCCAGAAACGGGGGAATTATTAAGATTAGCGTATTTTAGAATTTTTCGCTACTTCCGTTTCTCGAAGGAACTCTCGTGGTTACAACATTTTTCCCCATCTCTTTTTTTCCCTTTTCTTTCCTCTGCCGCTTCCCCTTCATGTGGATTTTGTGGGGATACTTACTCGGCAGACCATCTTTTTTAATATAATCCTTATTTCGCACTTTTGGCGCCCAGGGAGTTGGACGTGCAGCAAGCAGCGGAAGAGTTTCGAGGTGTGGGAGCACCCGAGTCCTCGTTAAGGGCTTCCCTTCTCTCTTTTGTTTTCTCTTCCTCTTTCTTCCACGGTTGCTTCTTCGTCTCTTCTAGTATTACTTTTTTCCTTTCCCTCTTCGCTTCGTATCTTCGATTTCTCGCCGCTTGGTTGGTTGGTCGCCCGCTGGCAGATTTGCGGTTGGCTGCTCGCTCTGGCTGAACATCTGTAACCTGCACACCCTCCCCCGATATATACACACACACCTATACAACCTTCCCTCTACCTCCTAAAACAAAACTAGTCCTTCCATCGTTCTTTTTTTCAACAACAACTCTTCTTCATCTTCCACCTGAATATTATTTTGCACCCTCGGATCGCAAAAGCGAAAGAATTATCAACGAACAAGGCTGGAACTTAGGACCCTACGAAATCAGGACGAGCGGATTCCGACGCTGGGGTATCTTAACGACAGATTAACGATTTGAGATTAGATTTCGATCAAGAAGGGAAGGACGAGAAGAAATTTAGTTAGACTGTGTCTTTTTTTTTCCTTTCGCCTTGGTCGGCAGGCAAAATCAGAAAAATAAGATTGTTGTTGTCAACGATTTGGAGCCACCACACACAAAAATCAATACCTCCGACTCGTGTCTTACGCCTCCCCCGCGGACGACAGAGGGCACTAACGACATTTATCTGGAGGATATCTGGTTATTTACGAAAGAGACGATATCTTTTACTTTTCTTTTGGAACGATTCGAGGTTTATTGAGGACGAGAAGGATCCTTGAATGACAGCTTATAGGCTCTTTGTCGGGAGAGATCGTGAACACACCAAATAAAAAAAGGGATAGGAGGATTACCTGACCAGGGCCTGCTTAGCATAGCAACCAACCGCCGCAGCCGCTCTGGAACGCTCTATCGACGAATCGGCGGAAGCTTGATTTATCGTACTTCCGACAGCTGGTCTACGATATTTTCCGAAAGCGAAACGATCTGGCACCTTTTTGTTGCGTTTCGTTAGGTTCTGTAACAGCACGGTCTTCAATTTTTTCCGACAAGCTATTTTAGTGGTGTGTGTGTGGGCTCTCTCAGACGATACCCAAGGAGAGGAAAAAATTCGATAGTTCCCGATCCCGGAATATCTACGACACGGAAAATAAATAATAATAAATTATTATAATACTTTTCATATTTATATATATTTATTGTTATTTTATTTTTATTTTTGCTTTATAATGACAGCAGTAGCCTCACCGCCGTCGTTCCATCAGCCTGTTCCTCGGTCAGCATGGACTAACGGCTCAGCTTCGATGCACGCACAAATGACCCCCGATGAAGTTTCCCGCCTCCTCATGCCTCCTCGCTCTAAATCCCAGAGTGCTATCCCCACAACTACCAATAATATCCCAAATCAAATTTCCCTACAAAAACCTCAACAGCAGATCCAGCAACAACCTCCTCCGAGGCCTTCATCATCTGCATCAACCTCATCATCGATATCCACAAACTCATCGACCGGCACTATGCCGGGATCCAATTCCACATCCACACCTGCTTCATCTAACCCATCGCCGAACAATTCGGAACCTAATACTCCAATTAACTCTGCAACAAGCACCATCAACGGTGGACCTTCCTGGGGAGCTGGGAAGAGGAAGGCGGCCAGGAACGGGGTGGGGGGTAGAGAAAACAATATGAAGAACAGCGGCAATGCTTCTAGCGCATTGAATGCTGCTATTGGCAACAGCGGAGCTGGTAAGCTTACATCTCCTTCATCGCATGCACATCCTAGGTTCTGACCACGAGCTAATACCGCTATAGGCTCATTTTTGATGCTGCTCCCGTTGAACGGCACTTTTGAACGAAAAGTCATCCCTCTACCTTACTATCCTGATGTCCTGCGAATCGGGCGTCAGACAAATGCAAAGACCGTTCCGACTCAATCCAACGGATATTTTGATTCCAAAGTTCTATCCCGACAACACGCAGAAGTTTGGGCAGAGAAGGGCTCCGGAAGGGTTTACATTCGTGATGTAAAATCCTCCAACGGAACCTTCGTTAACGGAACTAGGCTGTCTCCGGAAAACCGAGACAGCGAACCTCATGAGATTCGTGCAGAGGACATTTTAGAGCTCGGGATTGATATTGTCGGTGAAGATAATAAGACCATCGTTCATCATAAAGTCGCGGCTAGAGTCCAACATGCAGGTTTCCACCAAAACCAAGGAGGAGGAAACAACGCAGGAAGCTTTGATTTGAACTTTGGCGACATTGACCCTTCCGTTGGTGGAGGGTTGATGGCTCCTCCGCTAAATCATGTACAGACAGTTAGTGGCGTCCAAGGAAGAGGAAGGAGCAACTCCCAGACCTCGAGAGGTGGTCCGATGGCATTCTTGCCCAACGGAATCCTTGGAATGCAGAGGCAGGGTGGTCAAATGATGGCGGGCATGCCGGTAACGATTGAAGCCATAGCTAAGCGCCTGACCGTAAGTATTCGCATACAATATGAAGCAATTATAAACACGTCTAACAGAAACTTGGAAATGCAGTTTGAGATGCAGCAAGCCCGCCAGCAGCAGACGGAACTAAAGAGGGCACATGACGCCTTTGACGCCTTCATCTCTGTCGCAACGAAACCCCAGCCAGAGGAAGCAAAGGAAGGATCCGAGAACCTTGTTAACGGTGAAACTTCCGCTGAATCCCAAAACCCGGAATCTGAATCCTCGAAAGGTGCAAACGAGGAAAATGGAATGGAACTTCCAATGCCAATCGAGCAAATTGAAAGTCTGACGTCGATCAAATTTCCAACAAAACCGCCATCGCAAATATTGTCACTTGTAGCAGTCCTCGCAGATACAAAGCGGGATCTCGAAGCCAAGTCCTTGAGAGTTAAAGAACTTGAGGACTGCCTTCTTAAAGAACGATCGGCTAGGGAGTTGGCTGAAGTCCGAATTGAGAAGCTAGAATTGGCTACCCAATCACTAAAGACAAAGGCCGAGGAGGATGATATCATTCCTGAATCCGCAGAAGAAAAGGACGGGTTAAGAGGGCTTGTTCCCGACGTTCCGGATGCCGGTGAGGCCATGGAGAAGGCAGTTTCTCCAGAGCCTGTAGCTGGTATGTAAATGGCTCTACCCAGGTCGTTCGAGAGATTAAATACTAACAAACTCCCGTAGTTGATAATGAAATGCAGCTAAAACTCGACAAGTTTATGGCTGACCTCACAGCTGCCCAAGCAGAGATCGAGTCTCTCAAACACACACTCCAGAAATCCGAAAGCGAGAAGTCCTCAGCTCAAAAATCATTCGCGCAGCTGATTGAAGAGAAGCAGCAAGAAGAAGCTGCAAGAATCCGAGCTGAGAAGGCGCTCGAGAAGGCCCAGAAGGAATACAAGAAGCGAGAAAAGGATCTTCAAAAGACGGCCAATGGTGATGTTAAGGCCATTCCTAATGGCGTTGATAAGTCCAAGTCTCTCGATGATGTCACCACGACAGCCTCTTCGAAGATGGCTCGCGGAGAGGTCGTAGCGCTACAGCGAGCTGCACCATATGCCAGCATTCTGGGTGTGGTAATTGTAGGGGTGAGCTTAATGGCGGTGTTGAACAGCTGGGGAAAAGGCGAGAAACCGTAGAGCAATAGCTTTAGCCCTTTGATCCAGGCACTCTTCAATCACAGCGAAGCTGATCTTTTATCTTGTTTTTTCTCGAGCTTCCCGCTTTTACCAACTAAAGGATAAGGATATACTACTTATTATAATTCTAGTCATCTCTTACAAGCTTCACGTAGCTTTTTTTTCTTTCTTTTGTATTTATATTGCAGCTTCTTCCTTTCCTTATCCCAATTCAGTTACAATGGCTGGGCTCTTTTTTGATACTGCTTCTATACCACTGCTTTCTTTTTAACACTGGGCTGCTTTTTTTTGTCTCTCGTAGGATGAGGATGGATTTGGTTTTTCCTTTGTCACTTATTTTATTTGTTATAGCTTCTTCAGATCAAAAGAAAGCTTGCATTTGCCTCCTGCTCCAACCTGGTCATTTCCCTATGTATTACAAAAGATTTAATTTCAGCTATTGCAGGTCCACAGCATGACGTTTGCTTTTTACATTTGGACTGTTTCTATATAAGCTACACGCTATTCAGACTTTCTTTCCATTCGCTACTACACACTTCAACTATGCCTCCTTCCTCTGGTGGTTTTGGATCTTATACTTACCTCATGCTCCACTCGTTTGGGACACCGTATTCCGAATTAATCCGTTCCTGTTTATTCCTTTTGTAAATGTTTTTCTTTGCAACTACTTTACTTTTGTTATTTCGATATTTGATTCGGTTGGTTTGGAGAACGTGGAAGGAGGTGGGATGGGAGGACTGTTTTCTCTTTGCTTTGCCGTTTCTGCTATTTGTCGCCTTTTGTGCAAGCCGGTCGGAATGTCTGTACTGTACATACACATATACATTCCCTTTCCCTGGAGAGGAGAGAGAGCGAAAAATATAAAATCTGGATTTTTAACGTCACTAAGAGCTCATGCAGGTTTTCCGGAAGCTGCTTGGATCCTGAATTCACGCTTCCTAACTCGTGGTTGTAAAGTAGCCACAGTTGCGGTATGCACGAATATGCAGAGCGTGGCTGAGCTGGGGAGGGTCTTCACATGGCAAAATGGCGTGTGAAAATTTTTTGTTGAGGTCGCTGAAGCAAGAAAATTTGACGTCACCTGGCCAGCCATGCGTTTTCTTGGTCCGTCTCTCGTCACGCATATCCTCTTCTTATTTGCAGGACACCACTTTGTAAATATTATATCTGCAGCTTGGGAAAGCTTACATGCTCTCGCTACTCAGTCGCTAGAACGGCATACTGTGGTCCAATTTATGGTCACAAGCTACCGCAAGCTTCCCGCAAGCTTCAAAAGCCCTACTCAACATTTTTTTTCCGGGAGGGAAGATACCCGGGTCTCTGGTTCAAGGTGGTGTTACTGTCGCTTAATCGATAACTGCTATCGAAGCTTTTAAATAGTCCAACATCCCACCACACACGCAACGACAAAAGTTTTTCGGCCTTCATAGTTGTCGAATAACAACCACATAGTCCATTCTACCTACCATTAGGAGTTTGTAAATTCATCTACAGTCGCAACAATGTATATCCGACAGTCGAAACTCCCTCACCTGAAGGAGTACAAGTACTCCGGTGAGGACCACTCTCTGGTCTCCAGATACGTCCTGCGACCCTTCTGGGCGCAATTCATAAAGCTATTCCCCATGAACATGGCTCCAAACCTGATCACCCTCACCGGGTTTTTCTTTGTCATTGTCAATCTGGGAACTTTACTCTGGTATAATCCCACTCTTGACCAGAATTGTCCTCCGTGGGTGTACGCCTCCTGGGCGATTGGTTTATTCCTGTATCAAAGCTTCGACGCGGTGGACGGAAGTCAAGCTAGAAGAACAAAGCAATCGGGACCTTTGGGGGAGTTGTTTGATCATGGTGTTGATGCCTGCAATACCACACTCGAGGTGGTGATTTTTGCGGGAGCGGTGAATTTGGGGTATACCTGGCAAACGGTGCTTACGCTGTTTGCGAGTTTGTGTTCGTTTTATTTGACGACTTGGGAGGAGTATCACACGCATACGCTGTACCTTGGACCAGTTTCTGGACCCGTGGAGGGTATTTTGGCGGTCATCTTAGTGTATGGGATTACGACTTTTACGGGGGGTTATTATTGGCATGGAAGCATGTTTAGGGCTTTGGGAGTGCCGCAGTTTGGGTGGATCCCGGATGTGATTTATGAGATGAGTTTTATCACGACATATTTGACCTATGGAGCGATTATTTTGGGGTTTAGTATTTATCAAAGGTGAGATTCGGGTTACGTCAAATGTTTAACGGCTGATTTAGAGGAAAGGTACAAGATAGATGCTAACAGATATCTCGGATAACATAGCTCGATGAACGTCGTCAAAGCTCGCCGTGCTAGAGGTCTCCGCGTCCGACCAGCCCTCCTCGGCCTTGCTCCCTTCTTCACCTTATGGATCCTGATCCCCACTTGGCTCTACGTCCAACCGGACATCCTCCATAATCATCTAATCCCCTTCATGTTTTTCGTCGGCGCCTCATTCGCTTACCAAGTCGGCCTCATCATCACAGCCCATCTCACCAAATCTCGCTTCCCGTACTTCAATGTTCTCATCATCCCAATCTTCTTGGGTACGATGGACTCGCTGGGACCCTTCCTCGTTAAGAACTACGGATTCGGTTGGCCCAGCGCTCTTGGCGAAGAATATGAGATTCCGTTTGTGTTTTTGTGCTTGGGATGCGCATACGGTGTTTACGGGAGCTTTGTGGTTGATGTTATTATGAACATTTGCGATTATTTGGATATTTGGTGCTTGACGATTAAGCATAAGAAGACGGATGCGCCAAATGAGACTTTTGTGGTGAGTATTAATCTGTTACTAGTTTTAAGTGTGATTCAGTGGATGTTATGAATGAGGTGCTAACGATTGGGCGGTATAGGCTGAGTTTTGGTCCAAGATTTTTGATCAAATCAATGCTTTGAGTGGTGCTCATCAGGCTCCAGGAACTGAGCAAGCCCCACTGACTAATGGAGTTGACAAGAAGACGTTGTGATTGTGTGGGTAGGGGGGATGCAGCCGGTAGAGGCACGAGGAGGTTGTAACAAGTGACCGTAAGGTGCTAAAAAAGGGCGAGAATTACACACAAGCTAATTGGGCGCTGACGATACCGAAACTGGATTGCTTTTGATAAGCTAGATCTTTCGTTTTCAATCCCTTCTCTCTTTTCTTTCAAATTTCGATATTGTGCTTCTTTTTTTTAAAACAAACGCTTTTCCGTTGGTTGGATACTAAGGTACACTATTACAATTGCCTTCAACATTGCGGCTACATCGAAGCTTTCTTTCATTTTAACGGCAAGCTCTTCCCTTTTTTATTTTTTCTCTCTTTCGCCTTTTGTTTTTATTTGCTGGATTTTTTTGGGGTTTGTTTGAGTACTTTATTTAATAGATGACTGGATGATTTTACGATACGTTTGATGGAATGCCCGCCTGTTATCTGGCTTATCGCCTTGATATGGATATAGATAGCAGATAGACTCGTTCGTAGGTTGGAGGGATACGGGTAGAAGGGGTAGAGTACGTAGAGCTCTATAATGGAGGAGATGCTATTGCCTGTGTAGATTTACATTGTATTATCTGAAGACTGTTCGTCTGCGATATGTTGATATCACGGATGCTTGTACAGGTGCATATACTATCGAAAGCAGGAATGTATATATAAATTACTGGAAAGAGAAATTAGAAATTAGATACTGAGCCCATAATGATCTCGTGAACCAGACTTAACAACTTAACAAGCACATAACCTAATTACATAGGTAGCTATTCGAAGAGTCGATGAAAAAAAAAAAAAAAAA